>BQNB010210220.1:0-10284 GCA_026074375.1 Tanacetum coccineum
ATGTTTATCTCAGGTAATTGAATTCCGGAGGCTTGGAGGCTCAAGAGAAGGATTTGCGCTAACTTTTGTTCATCATTTTAAAATCCATTCCTTAAATAAAAACTTGTTTTAGTTTGTTTTTATCAAACTTGAATAATATTATGGTAACGATGCTTTGGGACTACTCTTTTAAACTCTAAAATCAAGGAATGAAAATGTTTGCTTGTTTTTAAAACGTCTCTTTAAGTCGTTCTTTATATCTTGTGACTATTGTACTTTTACTTAACACCCAAATAGTTGGTTTCGCTGCGAGTAAATTTAGGGGTGTTAAACAAAGAGTCAATTATTGTTTTGTTTTGAGTTCGTATCACATTGATAGAGTCAAACAGGTTCTTGTATGTGGTCTTAAGATGAGCATTTTCTTTAGCATAATTCAAAATCTGAAATTCTAATTCCACGTTCACATTTTCTATAATCTGAGACAAAGGATCAAGGGTATCTGATACACATGGAGTATCCTTACTTTTACCTTTTTGATCTCTCGATATTTTGTTGCATGTATTTATAATCTTTATCATACAAAATCTCGTCATATTTGCATTCCTCACATTTTTGTACAAATTATTCCAAAGAACATCATATTCTTTTGTCTTTTTAATAACGCAAGTTTCAAGTTTTTCTTTCATACGATCAAGCTCAGTTTATAGATTTGATGTATCTACAACAGAATTACTTTGCGCAATCGACATAATATCCTGACTGACAACTGCTCTCAAGAGAGGCTTTATTTTAAATTACATAGCCTTGTGCTTAGCAAGAGATTCATCTGCTTCGTTTGCAAGAGATTTGAAGTCTCAAACAAATTTAGCTTCTTCCTTCAAAAATTGTATTTGAAATTTTGAACTCTAGCATCAACTTGGTTAACGATAGGGTAAATTTCATCTTTTATAATTTTAAGAAGCTCTTGATGAGCAGAAGATGACCAATTGTGTATATCTAAAGTCATTTTTTGTTTGACAACACGTGAAGAGTCACAATGGTGCTTTTTACCTCATTTAGTAATTTTCATGCAACACTTGGAGTAGTATCATTCGAAAACTCTTCATTTGGTATTGAAATTGATTTAGAAACAATGGCCATTTTGAAGTATTTGAAAAATACAACTCTTCACGTGACTTGGCCTTTTGAGAAATAAAAACCTCTTAGAGATGATTAATCTTTGCATAATTTTTCGGTTTATGTCACACCCCCAAACGGGGCATAGACGGGAATACGTGTCCGGGGGCATGACGTCATAATATTCATCACACAAGATACAAAGAACGACCTCTAAGGGTACGTTTCAAAATCCAACATCGTTGCATTAAATAAAATAGTTAAAGTTTTACATAAGTTCTTAGATAATATGCGGAAGCGAATAAAAGGTTTCAAAGTTTAACAACGATGTTAACATAGATATTAATAATTCTTGAAAACTAGTCCAAAGGCAGGCACACCATAAACAAGAAGACTTCCACAGCTAAGCACCTGAGAAAAACATGCTAAAACGTCAACATAAAGTTGGTGAATTCATAGGTCTGAATTTAGTAATAAGAGTGGACAACAAGTTCACAGTACGCACGTGACAGTTATAACAGATACAACTTCACATAAAAAGTATTTACTGTTGCACTAAGCTCATGACACCGAGGCTCAATTCGATGCAGCATATTATATGCCAAACAAGATATTAATTGCCCTACATGTATCTGACCAAGATAACTTAATGAAATCCGACATGGTATATATCCGTTTGTTCGTATATCCGAATCTTAGTAGGCTACGTACCGGATAGGGATAATTAGTCCCAATAGATCTATTTACAACATTCGCGCTCACTCAACCGTTCCTCTGGTCAAGAAATTAACGGTTCATGATAGTTCGAGCATTATTGGTCTATTCACAACTTAGGCAACACGTAATCAGGAAAAGGCAACGTAAAGTAACTATGTCCATAGTTTAAAAACAATCAATGTTTCTTACCCCAAAGTAGTAAAGTAAAGATTAAAACGTAGGGCTATGAACTCACCTTTAGCAAATGGTGAGATAAATATCAATGAAGAGATATAATGCCAAGAGGTCATACTTGAGACCTAAATCTATGACGCGTCTTAGAAAGACGGAAAGTATATGAAACTTGTACGAATCGTTTATGAGAGAAAAAGTCATCCATGAGTGTTTGTGCTTTAACTTAATTAACAAAATGTGACTAAATAAAATTATAGAGTTTTTCGTTAAGTTTCGACGTTTAACCAAAAATTACTATTTATAGTAAGTTTCTATTTTAGGAAAGTTTTTTTTAGTTCGAGACGTTAATACCGTCCCTTATATTCGCTTAATCCATATTTCCTTAAATGCACTAGAGAAATCTAAATGTTTAACTTTGATGTCTATCTTGCTAAAATTCACCAAACTTACTATTTTTAGTAACCTTAACGCTTTTTCTAAAATATGTTAACGACGTTTTTAGTGACACTAATCAATATATATATGTGTTACTATATGCTTCGCTAGTGTTTTAAAAGCTCAAAACATCTGGAAAACGTCTGAAAACTCATATTACTATTCACATCAGCACCTATGTAAATTACCTTTCCGAAAAATGTTTCAAGTTTCATTTGGCTATAACTTGGCCGTTTTAAGTCCGATTTTAGTGTACAATATATGAAAATCTATCTACTCGAAACGAGCTCTTCAAAAACTACTTTTACACCTATTGAAAAATGAAAACATTCCTAAGTCGCCCAAAACCTCAAAACCATTTCGGATCAGCAACTATGTTTTTCACAAACGCTTCCAAAAATCACGCAATCTAGCCTAATCTCCATTCACAACTAATCCACAACCAACCACACCTAAAGCTAACCTAATCCCTTCATTTCTATGGTTGCAACTCACTTTTCAACTCACCTCACCAAGATAATAAAGCCATAAACATGTTGATGACAAGATATTATTTCATTTCTTTTTGAAAAATCAACACAAACACCATAGGAATCATAGATCTATGCAAGAACATAAAATATCGTAAGACTGAAAGTAGAAGTTGAAAGTTTATGTTTCAAGATAAGCTTAAAAAGTAAAGAACAAGGTTATAAGAAAAACTAGAATGAATGAAGTTTGGATAGACTTGGATTCTTGAAAAACCCTAATAAATAACCAAACCTTCTTATTTGTAGATCTTGAAATAAACCATTAAATAAAATGATTAAACACCTTGGAATTTGAACCCCCCCCTTAGATATGCTTAGAAATGATCTTGGAATGAGTGGATCTTCATAGAAATCAAAGATATAGAAACCCTAAAAGGGATGCTTGTTGAGGTGAGCTAAGATAGAAAAGGAAGAGGAGAAACAAATTTTTGGTGAAGTAAAATGTATGAATGACCTAGGTGTGAGATAAGGTGGTATTTATAGGTGAAATTTTAGGGTTTTGAGGGCCACATGTGACTCGAACACACCAAGGGTGTGTGC
This sequence comes from Tanacetum coccineum, assembly GCA_026074375.1. Taxonomy (NCBI): domain Eukaryota; kingdom Viridiplantae; phylum Streptophyta; class Magnoliopsida; order Asterales; family Asteraceae; genus Tanacetum; species Tanacetum coccineum. Next base: position 3,492 of record BQNB010210220.1, read on the forward strand.
CCTTGTGTTCAAGTCAAAGGGTGAATAAAGTGATCACATGTATGTCATACATAAGGTCTTGTGCATGGTAGTGACTCCATGAGAAGTCACTATCTTCCTCTTACACACACATGCATAATAAAACAAGAAAGATGCCTTTGATTTAATTTCAAGGTTTAAGGTTGTTTTGGTTTGGTTTAGGCATCCAAATTTCATAGGGGGGTATGAATGAAATTTTTGGCTTTTGAACACGAGATGTACGATAACTAAAGTTTATACGAAAATATTTCGGGTTTTCGGGGTTCCGTTTGATCAAAAACGCAAAAAACGTAAATTTGACGTTAAGACGTAAAAATAAGTATCGGAGGTGATCGTAAACTACAAAACACTTAGAAAAGATAAAATAACTCATATAATATCTAAACTAATCAAAATCCAAAGTTGGAACGCGTCTGATGATGTTTTTTAGATTTACGCGAGTTAACTTCCCGGTAAATTGCCAGATTCAAACGTAACGTATAAAAGTCAGATAATGATCGGAAAAGTTTAAAAATATTGACCTGAAATTTTTGGGGTGTGACAGTTTATATCTCTTTTTTCCCTTTAGTTTAATTGTTTCATTTTTAAGCGACTCTCTTGAGCAAGTTGCAGTGTCTCCTCCAAATCATACACAGCAAGAGAATCATGCTTTTCTAATAATACTTTGCCATTATACAAACTCGGTTGTTTCTGCTGAGCTTGCTTAAGATAAAAAGGATTTTGATAACCCAAAGCCATATTTATGGTTCGGAATTTGTGTTAAAAAAGTCTGGCTTAGGTAAAAGCATGTGCATCTTTGAATCGATTGACCTGTTTTGACCAAAATATTATTATGTTCCTTTAATTCTTATCTTTCAAGTTGAATTTGTTTATCAAGAAGCTTTTCTTTGCTTATTTTGAAATCAGACTTCAACTTTTTCTTTTCTTCATTCAGAAAGGAAACAGTTGACTTTTCTTTTGAAAGCTGGTTATTTAAATTTTTGATTTCCTCATTCAAAGTCATTATCATTTTAGCATAACTTAAGTGAAGTGCATTTATCTTTTTAGTAAGGCATTGCTCTTGATAAACAGATTTTGATAAACCTTTCAAGTTTATCTTATTTGTCTTGGTTAATTTCAAAACACTTTTCTTGATTTTTATATCTAGCAAGCTCAATGGTCAATTTAGCATTTGTTTATTTCATTTTGTGATTGACCGTATTGACTTTCTCAACTTCAATGGCTAATATATTATATAATAAATCATATAAAGCACGTGTTTCCTCAATAGTAGCAGGATGTTGTTTATGTTCCCCACTTTGTTCCACTTAGAAAAACACAGTGATAACATTATATTATTAGGTTTGTACTTGGTATGGTTTAGAATGGGCCATCGAGTAGCTAATTATATTGCTGCCTCTTGTGTAACACATATCTTAAATATTCATTATTATAATAAAATTGTCATATTTTTTGTGTTTACCTCAGATTGTATCCATTCATGAATCATAGATGGGGAGCTTTGTAGTCTGAGTACATGATGGTTGATGCTTGCTGCAAAATTAGCAATCAAGGATGAAGTTTGCATTGACTTCCCTATTTCTCATCAGGATCCTTCTGGAGCGTCATCAAATTGAACTCTTTAGCTTAGAGTTGGATTTACCTGACTTCTTCCTTTTGAGCAATCAACAAAACTGTAGTCTAAAGATGAAGAAGCCTCCATCTCTCTCTTGTTCTAACTATGTAGTTCCTAGCAAAATAACCCATTCCTCTGCAGTTGTAACACTATATCTAATTTTCGTTGTTCCCATTACCATTACCTTCAGCCTGTGCTGCTACAACATTACCATTCTGGTATTCGCTATTTTATACATATCTTTTACCTTGAAAAACGAACCCAAATGACCAAAAACCATAATTAAAATGGCAAATATATGTTGTTTTTGTGTTTGTGTGTCGGTGCAAGGTACGGATATCAAGGAAAAAGGACAAAAAATAAGACAAATCGGCGAAACCAAGCACGGGTGGGATATGATGCGCGAGGAGGAAAACGAAGTCGCCAAACGGTGCTCCCGGATCCTAATGGGCCAGCCCGTAACCCATTCTATGAACCGGGCCAGCCCATACTTGATATGAGCCTATTAAAAGCCCAACAAAAAACCATGATTAAATGTTACAAAAATTTGAGTTGTTATGCTGCTGACGTAGGGATCACGTGCCACAAAATTAATCAAAAAAACATCACATGTCAGCGCACTAACATGAGATGAACAAATGAAATGGTGACACGTGTGCTCTCAAATTCATATCTCAAATTCTCAATTGCAAAATGGATCCAAGAGACGAAAATGATGCTTACAATTTAAGCAAGGCAAAAATGACACGCGTCACAACAACAACCGTGTGAATCCCATCTCAAATTACTGTCAATCCGTTGTGAATCTAAAGAAGGGCCAATCATTGGTGTGAATTATGATTACAATATTGTGACGAAAATTACAAAAAACAACCCTGCTCACCCTATAAATTATAACCACTCCCCTCATTTTTCCTATCTAGTTAATTAGTTAGTTTTATTGTTTTTAGTGTAGTTTTTAGCTTATTTCATAAATGTAATTGCTTATTTTCCATTTTTATGCTTATTGTACTCAACTCATGTCTCAAGCTTTTTAATATAATGTAATAGATTTGGCTTAAAGTTGATTATAAAAAATGGTTTGCTTATTGTGTTGCTATATTGCGTTTCGTATTTATCTTTTAATTTTTGTGTTGCTTAATCTTATAGCTTATTTCGGTTCGTCCTAGCTTATACGAGAATAAATCGATTTATGCTTATGTTTTCGTTTAAGTTTGCTAAAAAGTTGATAAGGTACTTATGTCGGTAATTTGTTATTTTGTTCGATATGCTTAATGATCTAAATTTGCTTATCGGTTATTAGATCTCAATAGTTTATTAGAATTATGTTTGCTTATTAATCGTTTTTTTGGGCTTATTTTCGAGTAGGAGTTGTTATTTTCGAAAAGTTTGAAACCGGTTTTGATATTTGAAAAAAAAATGTTTCTAAAGCAGATTGTTCTTTTATTTTATAAATTAGATTTTAAGTTTTGAAAATACAAAAATATTAGTTTAGTTTAATTAGATTTATAAAAGTAGATCCAATATATTTTATTGCTTAACTTTTTCTTGTCTTTTGATGGACCGGTCTACTCATGAGGCGAGGAGCTTACGGATTTATTTAGCTAGACCGACTTTGATTAGTTGTTTTAGTTATTTAAATCAGGTGGTATTCGTTTTAATTGCGGGTCCCCAATTCGGTTCATTTTCTAATCCTTTTTCAATTAATTAGTGTAGATTTATTTTATCGCTTTATAATATTTTTGCCTAATTGATTTTTGCCATGCTTAGTGTAGATTTAGTTTTGTCGTTAAATGCTATGTTTAATTTCATTATGAGTAGTCAGTAGATTTATTAGTGCTTGTTAAGTGGTTAGTGAATTGGGAATTAAGTGTGGACTTTATAAAAGGTTTAAAAATTAATAATTTTCCAAATTATTTAGATTTGTAAGTTGATTGTTTTAAAGGGCAAAATCCGGAGAATAATCAAATTACACATCTAGTAATTATTTTCTTTAGATAGTTTTTTCTAAATAAACCAAAAGTTGTGAGAAAATTATTTTTTCTAAAGATTATAATTCGTTAATAAACCTAAATTCACACTTGATGAACTTTTCACGTCACTTAGCAAGAATATTTTTCATTTATATCTTTTAGCTTAATTTTAGTATAAACTTGTAGTTTTAAATCTTAGAATTAATGTTAGTTTAATTTTTAGTTTAAAAATTAGTTTTAAAACTTAAAATTTAGCTTTCTTTTAATATGCTTTCCTTTTTAGTAGATTTAGAAAACCAAACAAAAACTTTTTATGACAATCAAGCTCGATTTACAACTTGAACGTAGATTTCCATTCACCTCTCGTCGAGGAAACGACCCGAAAGGTTTTTGAGATATCGCTTTGGTTAAAAGTGAATTTCTTAACCCGACGGTAAATACTATACTATACTATTATTGATTATCTTCCTTATTATTACGTATTAATATATATATTATATATTTTTATATACGTGTTGATTTGGACGGATCACATTCCCATTCTGATTTGCATTCGGATTAGCAATTCCTAAAACAACAATAAGCCTATTCTGATTTTCAACATTCCAAACACCCAAATTCCGAACTGCATTCTGAACAACCAGATTCCTGACATTCTGTACTGCATTATACCCATTCTGATTCCCAACATTCTGCCCAACATACTATCTAAACTGATTCCCACCATTACCTCTAACCATCTGCATTTGTCTATCTTGATCCATATTCATACTCGGTTATGCAATCTGCCTGTTGCATGGGTTGGATGAAATTATTTTGTTGTTGTTGTTGGTGTTGAGTAGTTAAGCTTGAATGCTTTAGCGATTAGAACAAGTGCCATGTTCATTGCTATTGTGGGATCAAAAATGTCTTTGGGTTTAATCATTGGTTGCTGCATGTAGATTCTGGTTGAATGATGGTTGTAGGTTGTAGTTGTTGTTGGATGGTGATTGTTGGATGTTGGTAATCTGTGATGGTTGATCTTAGTGAAACACTAGATAATTGTAAGGGTTATTGGAAGGATCATGTGTTCTTGCAAGTCATTCTGCTCTTAGTTCATTTACCTCCACCTGATTGTATTTTAAGAAATCATACAACTGAGTGTAATCTGTTGTATGCAAGTCCTTTGTTTGGTTTTGAGCAATCAGCAAATGAGTCTGAAGATAAACAACATCCCTTCTCATTGGTCTAACTGTGCAGTTCCTAGCAAGATGATCTACTCCTTGATAGTTGTAACACCTTATCTAATTTTCATTGTTCCCATTACCATTACCCTTAGCCTGTGCTGCTGCAACATTTCCATTCCTATTCTAATTTGCATTCCCTGGAACAATACTAAGCCCATTTTGATTTCCAACATTCTGAACACATGGATTCTGAGCTGAATTTAGAACAACCTAATTCCCAACATTTTGGATTGCATTATACCCATTTTGAATCCATGCAATGAGTACAAGTTTAGACCAGTTTAGACCGAATGCCTTAGCCATAAGTACAAGTGTCATATCTGTTACAATTGTGGCATCTGAGATATCTTTAGTATTTTGCATTGGTTGTTGGATATAATTCGTGCTGAATAGAGGTTGTTGGACATAGTTGTTGTTGGGTTATGGGTGTTGCGTTTAGGTAATGTGTGATGCTTGATCTAGGTGAAATGGAGTCTGAGTGTTTGCCATTAATGCCAAAGGATCATGTGTATTTGCAAGTCGTTCTGCTCTAATAGCATATATGTCATTGTTGATTTGACATTGCAAAATTGATGTGCAATGATATACTAGGATCATTTTAGTTATTAGTGATTATGAGATGTTCTTGATTGTTGTTTAAAGTGATTAGGTACTTGTTATTTCATGGGATTTTACTAATCTTGATTAAACCGAGAAAATAAGTTAATACTTGATGGGATTTTAATAATCTAAGATAAACCGTTAAAATTAAGTTTTACTTGAAATGTCACAAATCGCAGTGTCACAAACCTCAGTGAAATGTCACAAACTACAGTGTCATAAACCTCAGTGAAATGTCACAAACCGTAGTGTCACAAACCTTAGTGAAATGTTACAAACCGCAATGTCACAAACCTTAGTGAAATGTCACAAACCACAGTGTCACAAACCTCAGTGAAATTTCACAAACCTCTGTAAAATGTCACAAACCGCAGTGGAATGGAATGTCACAAACTTTAGTGAAATGTCACAAACCTCAATGGAATGTCACAAACCACAGTGAAATGTCACAAACTGCAGTGTCATAAACCTTAGTGAAATGTCACAAACCGTAGTGTCACAAACCTCAATGAAATGTCACAAACCGTAGTGGAATGAAATGTCACAAACCGTAGTGAAATGTCATAAACCGTAGAGGAATGAAATGTCACAAACCTCAGTGAAATGTCACAAACCGCAGTGAAATTTGACAAACCTTAATGAAATGTCACAAAACCAAAGTAAAATGTCACAAACCGCGGTGGAATGAAATGTCACAAACCTTAGTGAAATGTTACAAACTGCAATGAAATGTCACAAACCTTAGTGTGTGGAAACTAGAAGGGGGGTTGAATAGTTTTTACCGTTTTAAATTAAAACATAGATTGTCGACTTATATGAACTCAAGAGATATACACAAGTGTATATGATAGTGATGCAATAAGTAAGTAACTAATCTATGAAATATAAACAAGTAAAGATAAGAAAGATCAAACCGATGACACAATGATTTATAGTGGTTCGGCTATGAAGCTCCTCTTCGCCCTACTCCACTCCCCAAGTACCCAACTTGAGAGTTATCTTCACTATGTCAACAAGCTCTCTTTAGGTGGAGAAAACCGTACACGTCGCTTACACTTTTTCCGGTACTAAGCTAAATACCGAGTTCTACTTCGAGATAGAGCCAATCTAACACACTATGTATTTTGTGGCCTAAATACTAATATGACAACCCAAGAATTTTCATCAACCTATTTTACTATTATCACAATTGTACGGGGAATTTTTTTTCTTTATTACATTACTTGCATTGTCAATATCTCATTAAGCAAGGTAACTTGCATAACTAAAGTAGACAAGCTCACGCAACCTATCTATGGCAATCTTGTCTTCATATATGTCAAGCAAACATCACAATATGTCAAGTCAATATCATCATATTT
>BQNB010210221.1:0-10284 GCA_026074375.1 Tanacetum coccineum
TTACTCATTAAAAGGTAGGGAAAATATTTTAGGGAGAATATTTTAGTGACTTTTAATGACTTATATTTTTGTTTTTTTTTGTTATGTTTTTTAATTTTGTTTTTCCTAATTATATATATATATATTTTTTCTTTTTTTAACATATATACATAAAGTTTTTCTTAATTTTTCTTTTCGAAATGCAACAACAAATGTGTTATAAATTTTCATAATTCAATTAATCAAAATGATTTTAAAAGATTATTCCAACCTGTTATTCATGTACGATATGATCATTCTCACTTTTTAAAGGAAAATTTTCATATATATCTAATGGAAACATCATGATTTCACATTCACCTAAACGATAAATTTTAATGTATAAGTACAATATTTTTAAAACATGTGTTGAAGAAATATGAAATCATAAGATATATATGAATTTGCCTCCTTAAATTATGTGACATATTGGTTATATACTTGTATTTTATATGTCAAAATTGTTAGAAATTGGGGTGTGTGTGTGATGATCCTGGATATCTCTATTGTATCGTGTTGAGTTCACTTTTCGTATTAAGTATTTCGACCCTATAAGATGTCTGGGTTGCACGAAATCTCAATCGGGATAATACAAAGAGAATGATAATTTGTGTTCTAGGCACAAGAATCACAAATCAAGAACAATAGGAGAATTGTAAGTGTATTTTCGTATATCTGAACGAGGCTAATCGATCTGTTTATAAAACAGATTGTAAAGACAATTTTATGCAGTTAATAGTTTGTTGAAAACTAACTTTTACAACTGTTTTTTCAACAGTCACGGTTGGGAAAATAAGAGAGAAAAACAGAGCCCCTTGACCCCTGCATTTTTGTCATGGTCGAAAACATATTAGCTCAACGAGTGTGCACTCACACTTTTCTAACTCGTATCCGAGCCGAATATGAAATCTCATTAGTCTCTAGTAAATCGTCATTACCTAAATGGCCGTCGATGACACTAAAATCACCAACAAAAATTAGGGTTGATCACGGTTTGAAAACTCAGATTGATCAAGATCAAACCGGACAGAAAATTGATTTGGTTCAAAACACGAGAGCGATGCCCGGACCGAAATGTTCGATCCATGTCCGCGTCGGTCCTGTCCGGTCCAACAAAGCATAATGGCCGGTTTTGCTCAAGACCGAACCGGACCGGACCGAAAACCGAATATGAGAGAAAGGACGGACCGAGGATCGAACCAAAATATGTTCGGTTCGGTCCAATTTTTCAGTTCGGCGCAGTGTATTATGCTCACCCGTAGTCAAAATCTTATAAAATGACCGAATCGAAAACCAAATATGAGAGAAAAGACGGACCAAAGACCGGATCGAAATATGTTCGATCCGATCCGGTTTCTCGGTCCAGTCCATTCCGCAGTGTATTATGCTCAGCCCTAATCAAAATCTTATAATAAAAAGATATATATATATATATAGTGACTATTCACGAAATTCCGCCAAGATATATTATTTTCTGCATTGTAATTTTGTTACCTAAATTTTTTAGTCTAAATATACTATTCTCTAAATTTTAGTGTTTAACAAATTTAGCATTGTTTCATTTTTAGCCTAATGCAAATGTAACTTTCATATATATAGAAGCGTTTTAAGTTTCACGGAAACTTATATTGGCTTATTTGTGGAAAAACGACACTTTGCTTTTTGGAATTTTTTGTTGTTGAAGTTAGCTCGTGACTTTTCCTACCATTTATTTTATTATTTCTTGACTTTAATTAAAGGGATCAAAGAATGTTTGGTGATAAATAGATGCAAGTAGGGGTGACATACCGGAGACCCGATCGGACCGACCGGACCGGACCGAACGTATTTTGGTCCGGTCCTCGGTCCGGGGTTTTTGTTACTTTCGGTCTCGGTCCGGCTCGGTCCGACAAAAACCCCGATGATTATGCCGTGTAGGACCGGACCGGATCGAAGACCGACCCGGACCGGACCGTACCATTTCAGTCCGGTCCTCGGTCCGGCATTTTGGACCAACTCGGTCCTCGGTCCGGTCTTGGCCGGTCCGGTCTTGGCCGGTCCGGTCTTGGCCGGTCCGGTCCGGTCCTTGGACCGTGCTCACCCCTAGATGCAAGTAACATTTACGTTTTTGAATATTTTGCTTTGCCAACGCTTTCACCAGGATTACTAGTAATCTTCTCAATCTAACAACCTGATATAAGCAATAACAGGTCTAGTGCTAGTCATAGACATGCATCAACATCTAAAAACTCTAGAATATTTGAGCTGATCCACAGGTTTGCCTGTATTTGGCTTAAGCTTTTTTGCCCGATCCATGGGAGTTCTCATCGGAGAACAATCTTCACGATTGAATTTCTTAAGTATTTTCTCAAAATAGGAATTGTGCGTAATTACATTCCCTTTATATTACGTTTAATCTTAATACCAAGAATAACGTTTGCTTCTCCCATATCTTTTATTGAGAACTTCGATGACAAAAATTTCTTAGTTTTATCAACTTGATTTTGGTTAGTTCCAAAAATCTACATGTCATCAACATATAGACAAATTATGACCCCTTATTTACAGAGCTTTTTCAAATTTGGCTATATACACACATGACATATGGTTTGAAAAGAAAACCACTTGACAACACAAATACAACCTCATCAAACTTTTGATTGGCCACTGCTTTAGGTGCTTGTTTTCCATCAGCCTACACAATGACGTTGACCAATCTACACAAAACACATTATGCTCATTGTCCGGCATAACAAATCTTACTATTGCTTCATCTTCCTTCTCATCCAAATCACCATTTAAAAATGTTGTTTTGACATCCATTTGATGGATCACTAGATTATGTATAGCAGCTAAAGCTAACAACAATCTAATAGTAGTGATACGAGCAACTGGTGCATAGATATTGAAGTAATCAATCCTCCCTTTTTTAGTCTAAGCCTTGGATTAACCAATTAGCTTTAAACATGTCAAATGTCCATCAGACTTCATCTTCCTTTTAAAGATCCATTTGCAACCTAAAGGTTTGCAACCTGGAGGTAAATCAGATAAAACCCATGTATTATTTTCCATAATAAAACCAATCTCATCGTCAATTGCTTCTTTCCAAAAAGCAGAATCTTGAGATTGCATAGCTTCATTATATGTTCTAGGAACCGATCCTCAAATACTATAACAGAAAAGAGATTAGTGACACACATGATCTCTTGATCCTTCAACTAAGTATAGCTGAAAATCAAAAACCATATATTTAGCTTTTCCGAACTTTTTACCTTACGAGGTTAGGAATCTCACTTGTACAAAACATCAGAATGATCATACCCTTTGAGATCATTCGAATTTGGTATAATACCTTTGGTCTAGGTATTTGAAGAGAAACGATTCCCATCAAATATCTGCATCTCTTTGATTCTATAATTGTAGATTAATGATACACCGAGTCCATTAGGTTCAATAACATAAAACCTTATATGTCTTGAAAGCTTATCATATCCAACAAAGATGCAATCAAATACCCTTTCACCCATAATTATTATGTTTTGGGTCCGGAGCCGAACAACGGCCCTACAAAACCCCAAACTTCGCAAAAAATGCAAATTTGGTTGTATCTTAAACTAAAGTTCATATGGAGATAGTCTTGTTCCCTTTTAAATTTAATCGGAACCCTATTCAATAAATTGCAAGCCGTTAGTTTCCTTGAAGTGACCATCTAACCACTCTTCCAACTTATCAAAACTTAGGTTTCTATTTTGGAACCCTAACCACTACCGAAAGTTCTTTGAATCATGTTTCTTCCTTTGTTTACTTGTTGTTCTTATTTTTATCCCTCTTCTGTCATGTTCACTAGAAGGTCCACAAACTTCTTTACCCTTTGCCCCTGTCACTGTCTTGCGCCCTTAGAGATTCTCTATAACGCAAGTGACTACCAAGTTTGGACAAAGATAATCGTCTATACCATGTTTCAAAGTATGTTTGAAATCCTTCCAGGAAGGAGGCAACTTCAAATTACTTGAAACGATAGAATGGATTCATCCAATATCAAAGCCATGTTGTTTTAGTATATGTCCCATGGATCTAAGGAGTTTCATCATGTAACTATTCATGACCGGTCCTAAGAATCGACCATCTTATATTGTTAAAATTACATAACAAAGGAAAATTTCTTACTAGAAGAATCCACGCCATGGACTGTGGATTCAAGTGAATCCCATAACTCCTTAGCCGATTTAACATTCGTATATACATCAAAAAGAGAATCAGACATACCATTCAATATATGACGCCTGCATATGTAGTCATCATTCTCCCACTTTGCCCTTATCCTTATTGCTTCCACTCTTGCATCTTTTAACAATTTCGTCATCGATGTTGTCAACACATAAACCATCTTTAACATAGTCAACAAGAAATGCATCTTTTTCTGCCATCGCCTAAAGTCACGCCCCTCAAACGTATCTAGTTTCCCAAAATTCATAGTCATCTCCTTCACCATATTTCCAGCCATGATCACAACAAATACTTTATACGTTTGTTAGATGTTTAGGGTGTGTGATGATCTTGGAATATCTTTGCTTTATCATGTAGTTCACTTTTTCGTATAAAGAAATTTTAGACCTTTATATGCCTGGGTTGCACGAAATCTCTATCGGGATAATACAAGAAGAGTAACAATTTATGTCTAGGCACAAGAACACAAATCAAGTGCAAAAGAGATTATGTATGTGTATATTCATTTGTCAGAATGAGACTAATCTATTTGTTTATAAAACAGATTATAAAGACAATTTTATGGAGTTAATAGTTGGTTGAAAACCAACTTTTACAACTGTTTTTTCAACAGTTGTAGAAATAAGAGGGAAAACCAACGGAATAACTTTCTTGGAGCACCAAATATAAAACAGCAAGGGGCTCTGCCCCTTGACCCCTGCATTTTCTCATGGTCGAGAACATATTAACTCAATGAGTGTGCACTCCACACTTCCCTAACTAGTATCCGAGCCGAATATGAAATCTCATTAGTCTCTAGTAAATCGTCATTACCTAAATGGCCGTTGATGACACTAAAATCACCAACATATACAACTTAAATTCCCTGAAATAATTTGTAATTTTTAATAATTGATGCGTAACAAACCCATACACAAAAAATACAAAACATGAAATTGAAGGTGCAAGAAGTTCAACAATGCACATAATCTGCATTTCTGCTCTACTGACTACTGAGGTCTCACTAGGAAAAGCCAAGTTCAGTAACGAGTCCTTTAACTTAGCTCCAAATTAGCATGCCATGTATGTGCATCCTAAATTAGCATGCCTTAGGAGATAATATGCTAGACAAACCATATGCTCACACACTACAAAATCAAAGCCATATGAACATTCACAAAAACATTACAACTCACCAAAGAGAATTAATATTGCTTTAACTTAGACTAAACACAAAATACATCAACACTTATAAAGAGTAACACACAACATTCACAAAGAAACATTCACGAACAAGAAAAGAGCTTAAATTCAATTACCACTACAAAGACGTAGGATAAGGTAGAGAGTGGACTCCTTCTGCAAGGGTACCATCCATCCTTGAGCTGTTTCCCTGCTAAGATGAATGACTGGTCCTGAAGGGATGCCTTCCTTATCTTGGATCTTCGCCTTCACATTATCATCTGATAGAGACACATGTTCTATTAAACAAACCAAATTAGTTTGCACTCAAGGTGACCAGTGAATGTATGAATATCGCTTTTTTTAGAAGTTGTTAGAGCCTCCCAATTTCCATTATGAGAATTTTTCAATAAAACTTCTTTTAGGTGATTAGTCGTATTCCCTTCCATCATCTTCCTAATCACATGGTAACGACACCTTACGTAACTCGGATGGCAAATGAAGAAAAATGCATCAAAGAAACCGTGATTGTTTCCACATGGTGTTTCATCTAAACGTGTTTCAAGATTAAGTTCAACTGTTCCTCTAACCGAATAAGACCCTTCTATTGAGATCATCAACATCAATGTCCCGTTCAAGATAAACTAGTAATCCAGATACAAATTCTATGTATATGTCAAACTTTGCTGATGAATTGAGTAACTTTCCCTCATCTTGAGAAAGTACGAATGATCCAAATATTCCCATGAGCCTAAACAAAGCTTAACTTGCTTGGGAGGAGTGGTTAGGAAAAGGAGACCAGGTAATTTACCACTATAGATGAAAGAAAGTAATTTTGGAGCATAAACTTGTACATTGTGCGCCGGGCCGATTGGTATTAGGGTTAGGGTCAACCACTTAAGCGAAGCACTAGTGAAAACCAAGTTTTTGAGCTCACAACGATCAATTGATAGGGGAGGCAAAATCTCGAAGCAAAAGGAAACTTGGATTTGATTTTGTCAAAAAATGAATTGTCAAAACTTAGATCACCCTCAATACATAATTGTGTCACGCTTGCTAATGAATCCATTTGAAACGGTATAGGCTTCCCGCTAGCATATACATGGTGGTAACGAAAGGAGCAAAGACTTGGTACATTGTTGATCTCCCCAAAGGATCGTTGATCCCTTCAATTGAGTTCATGAACAATTCCGTAAGACAGAGAAGGTTTTTAACCTTGACATTGATTAAGCCCTCGCACCAATGAAGCTTAACCTTCTCAAGCAAGGTACAAGTAGACAACAAGATTTTCAACACGTCTTGATTTATAAAGATGAAATTCAAGTCCAGTACACGTAAAGAAACACAGTTGATGACATTGGTGGAACAAATTCGAAGACGAAGGTTGGTCAAATCCCAGCTGTTAATGTTTGTGTGTTAACCTGAATTGTATGTAGCTTGGGCTAAGAATAATCACTTGGCAATATTGTAAAAACGAGTGGCGTCGTCGAGGAAAACCTGATATCAAGTGAGAGGACTTTAGAGGACAACTGTTTGAAACTACAAGCGTATCCACTTTGGGAGGTCTCTAAAGGTTTTTTTAAAAAATGCAAAAGAAGCAGATAAAAGATTGAATGGTTGTTGGTTAGGCTAAGTGGTATTCTTTGCAAAGTGGTATGAAGAGGTTGTTGAACTTTGTTTCAATTTCATGGGTAGAAAGCCTCGTATGCATGAATTTAAGGGTAGGGAGGGTATACCAAGCGCTAGCATGATATTGACAGGATGCAGTGTGTCCGCCTTCCTTTTAAAGACAAAACAACGATTGATAAGATGAAATCAACTCACAGAAGAAACAAATTCATTGCTAATTCTACTTCTTTTTTTCGACATAATCCCTAAATCATCTTCGTTGCTAATTCTACTTCTTTTTTTTGAAGTAATCCCCAAATCATCTTCCTTGCTAATTCTACTTCTTTTTTTCGACATAATCCCCAAATCATCTTCCTTGCTAATTCTACTTCTTTTCGACATAATCCCTAAATCATCTTCCTTGCTAATTCTACCCCTTTTTTTCGACATAATCCCCAAATCATCTTCCTTGCTAATTCTACTTCTTTTCGACATAATCCTTAAATCATCTTCCTTGCTAATTCTACTCCTTTTTTTCGACATAATCCCCGAATCTGTTAAACAATGTAAACCCCGTCGGATGATTTGTATTATTCATCACAATATATAGAGATTACAAGAGAGAAACCCTAGTGGATCACAAGCCCACAAACCGAGCTTGGGTCAATTACTTTGACTAACATAAATAACTTTGACTAACAACTTTAACTAACATAATTACTTTGACTAACATTTATTCCACTAAATGTATAAACTATGTAAACCTCTCGGAATGATTTACTACTATTCATACACAATAAAAGAGATTACAAGAAGAAACCCTAGTGGAACACAAGCCCACAAACCGAAGCTTGGGTCAATTAACATTGACTAACAATAAATAACTTTGACTAACAACTTACTCACAAATTACTTTGACTAACATTTATTCTCTAATAGAATCATCTTCCTTGCTAATTCTACTTCTTTTTGACATAATCCCCAAATTATATTCCTTGTTAATTCTACTTCTTTTCGACGTAATATCCAAATCAAACGTTAAATTATTATTAATAAATATATGTTTCCTCAAATCTATCTATAAAACCTTGTAATCTATTTATCTAATTAATTAATAAATTAATATATATTAGAAAGAACGATTGTAATAATAACTCTTACCTCGAATCAAATATGATCTATGCTAATTCTCTGGAATTGTTTTTTTAGAATACCCAGATTTGAGCTTTTTATAAGAAAATAAATAAACCGACATCCATGTTTTGTCCCTCACACTTTCCTTCCCTTTCACATACATACAAACTTTACTTATATCTTTATCTTTACTTTCTTTATCTTTAACAAGCAAAAGAACCCGCGCTTTGCGGCGGGGCTAATTAATTTCCCTGAATAAATTTTTTAACCCACAACTTACTTAATAAAAAAACAAAACCCCTATATAATCACATAAATCAATAAGTGATAGATTAGTATACCTTAAATTCAATAACCAAAATACATACCTTGGATTAAAACAAATTAAGCGATGTTGATTAAAGGATTTCTTTAGTCACTGTAGATTTTTTTTTAGATCGTTGTAGGTTTTGGGTTTATGTGTGTGAAGGTTTTTTTTTTACGGGAATTTTTGTGTAAGAAAATCGTAAATAGTTAAAAGGTGAGGGTCCGTTTTGTATATTTTTTTTTTATTTTGGGCCAGATTTTAGGCTATTTTTGGGTTTTTTTTTTGGCTAATTTTTTCCCGGATATTTAATTTTTTTGTACGATTCGGGAAAAAAAAATTGCGTTGGGACGGGTTAATTTTTTCCCGAATATTTTCTTTTTTTGGGACGGTTCGATATCTTTTTTTTGGGCCGATGAATGTAAAAAAGTTGTGACCAATAAAAAGTTGACGTGTTTTTTTTGTTATTTTTTTACGGGATTTTTTGTGTAAGAAAATCGTAAATAGTTAAAAGTTGAGGGACCGTTTTATATTATTTTTTTACTTTGGGCCAGATTTCAGGCTAATTTTTTGCTAGTTTTTTTTTTACTTTGGGCCACATTTTATGCGAATTTTAGGCTAGTTTGTCGACAAATGTGTATATTAGTAATAATTTTTTTTATATGGCTTATGTGTTGGGCCTCATGTTTAAAGTGTTGTTTTTTTAATATAATGGGTTGTACGTTTGTGACCATATCGATTATTTTAAAGTTATTAGGTATCGAAGATGTTTCCGCGGTATTTTTTTTATCTGAATAAATCTGAACTTTTGTAATATTTTTTCCCTCCTATTTAATACATACAAATTATACAAAAACAAAAACAAAATAATTAAAAAAAAACAAAATCGGGCTGGCCCAAAATGAGAGCCCATTGAGCCCAGCCATAGCCCATTGGTAAAACGACAGCGGATTTGACCGCTAATGTGTATATTTATAATACGGGTTTATTTTTTCGGTATCATGTTTAATAGTTTTTTTTTCCTTATATAAGTTTATGTCCCGCGCGTTATTTATTTTATTTTTTTTCGAATTTATTTTTTCAGTCTCATGTTTAATAGTTTGTTTTTTTTATATGGGCTATGGCACCGTTTAATGCAATATAGAGTTGTACGTTTGTGACCCTGTCGATTATTTTAAAGTTATTAGGTATCGAAGATGTCTCCGCGGGTATTTTTTTATCTGAATAAATCGATAATTTTGTAATATTTTTCCATGCTAATTTGTACCTAAGAAAAAAAAAACTGAGCCGGCCCAAAGTGAGAGTCCAAAATGGGAGCCCAAATGAGCCGGGTGTAACCCACTGTCAAAACGACAGTGTTTTACACCGGTAATATATATAATCTAATACTCAGATTCGATTATTGTTTTTTATTTGTAATTTAAATTGGATTACAGTGAAGATTTTTCTTGTTGCGTCTAAACGTTCTTGTGGTTCAAGTTTATATAGTCGAGGTTTTTTTATCAAGTTGTCGACTTTGGTGCTTGTTCGAAATCGAGGGTTTAGGGTTCGTCTAATTAATTCGATTTGTAAGAAGGATTTTTAGCAACAACGGGTATATTGCACACGGCTTGTAAGACTTGTCGGTAAAGTTGGTTAAGAAACAACTTGACAAGGTTTTTAGCAAGGTTAAAGAAGAATGTTTAGTTCTACAACTAAGGTTGACATCAAAAAATTCGATGGGAAGAATGACTTCGGGTTATGGCAAATAAAGATGCGTGCTTTAATGGTACAGCAAGGATGTGATGCTGCATTAGAGACATTACCCGTGGACATGGAAGCAGGTGAAAATGTTGCTTTGATGCAGAAGGCAT
>BQNB010210225.1:0-10284 GCA_026074375.1 Tanacetum coccineum
TAAATGTTATAATATGTCAAACAATATGTTTTAAACTCTATTTTACCATATGTTATCATACTTTTCAAAACGTTATTACAAAACGGATTTCAAACGTTAACGTTTATATCAAAACCCTAATTATATTAAATGTTTACATATAAAGTGAATATTCAAGCTTTCAAGGCATGTGTACAAGTGTACAATGCATAGCTTTTGAATATTAATTCCCTCCAAAACCAATGTACAACTTCTTTAAACTCAAAGTACAATTTGACTATGCATAAATTCAAACTAGCTTATTTTCTCTCCATTTTCATTCTAGATTTCGTACAAGCTTTTAGGCATAAGTTACAAATACATAATGCTCAACATATAAACCATAAACTATCCTAAACCCTAACCCTAACTCGAATTAAACCAAAACCCTAACCCGAAAACCCTAATGACTTGAAACCCTTTAAAACTTATAAAACTAATCCTAAACCAAGCTAGCACCCTTCTACCTTGTCACCACCTAGCCTAACAACTTGTCTAAGCACCTTCATCACCACCTTAGCACAACTTGTACCCTAAGTCTCCTTGTCACCACCTTTGGTACCCAAAACTATCTCCACCCTTTTACACCTCTCTAAACTAGTTCATAGCCCCTTATACTTACCCTAGCTATACCCTTAGTCACTACTCTAGCACCCTTGGCCACCACTCCAAGCCATAGCCTTGGCCACAAGGTTTCAAGCCCTATATAAGCCGAAACACACACACACACATTCAAACTCACCACTAAACTTCAAACTACCTCAAAACTATGATCTAAACAAGTCTAAGGAAGGTTAAGAAGGAAGTACAAGCTGTTTTAAAAGCCAAGAACCAAAAAGGAACCTTTGATTCATCTCCAAATAGCAATTGGGTTGTGTTTTGCCCCATTTCGACCCATTTCTCCATTTTGTGTACTTGTAAGTGTTCAAACTAGTTCAATAAGCTCTTGCATGTTAATAATCATGTATACATCTTGTTTCACTCCTTTGATCAAACCAAATCATGTCAAAAATCCTAAACCAAACCGAAACCCTAATCGTACCCTAAAACCCTAAAACCTAAGCTAAAGCCATAAGCTGTTTTAATAAGCTATTCTAATAAGCTAACTTATCATTTCTATAAGCTTGAAAACTAATCTTAAAGCCTTAAACCCATCAGGTTAGTCTTTTTAAACCAAACGAACCCGTTTTAGATTTTTAAGCTCACAAGCTCTTTTCATAAGCTATAAGCTCGTAAAAGTAACTTGTTTTAGCTTATAGTAATAAGCTATAACATGAAAAATTGATTTCTAAATCAAAAATATTAATATTATGGTTTTTGGACTTAATTTGCAAATGGTTTCATGCAAAGAGTATATATTGTAAATTCTTGAAACATATAATTAGAGGGGCTGAAAATGTAATTATCCTAAAGTTATAACTCCAAGGGGCTATTTTGCCATTCTTTAAAGTTAAGGGTTTAAAGATTTTAAAAGTTATATTAAAAGGATTAATTGTGTATATATATATATATATATATAAACCAAGGGTATATATCTTATTCTCAAGGGTATATAATGTAATATTTTTATATTAATATTAAAAATATATTTAAATATTATAAGACTCGATTTTATTAAAACCCGACACATTTGTCATAATCATTCGTCGATCGAAACACTATAAAATCAATTATGTTATATATTTAACATAATTTATCATCCGCTAGCTTTTGAAGAAACTTAAAAAGATAAAACATTATCATTTAATCTATAACGTATCACGTTACTAGGGAGTTTCATGTGAGGGGTTTCATTTGGGTAGACGTTTTGACGAGTTGCTGGATTTACGATTTAAAGTGTCCTAGCTCCTCAAACGTTTACTACATGACCTCTGGATTATGATAACCCAAACAGTGATACGATATTTTCACAAGTTATCAAACCAAAAACCGTTAAACTTTATGAAATAAAGTTTTTAATATCAACAATCAAACTAAGACTTGTCATATTACCCCAGGTTGCATGACGAGGCTGTTTACTCTCATTTGAATTAAATTTCAAATCAATTAACTAACTTGATAAGGTGAGTTCATAGTCCCACCTTTACATGTTTTCTAAATCTCGTGGGGAGATACATGCTATAAACCATGAATACAAGTGTTTTACAACTGTATACTATCCTGATATATTGTTGCCTAAGTTTGCTTTCACTGCCAATATTTCTTAATCATGAACCATTAGTCACTTGCGAGTGAACGTGAATATTGTGGACAGATCTATTGGGGGTGACAAATCCCGTTGGTGTACCCGTACATGGGGTAACCAAACGTACTATATTTAAGAACAAAGGATAACTTTGGCAAGTTACCTTTCCTTAAGACAGTTGTTCCTTTAAGTCGTTAAATTGACTTCGGATGTTAATGTTTGGTTGCATGAGCTTAGGGCAATAATTCTGTTTTCCATGATAATTGTATTCGTTGCAATTATTACCACTTATGATAACTTGTATTCAACTATTACATTGCAAACACTGTGAATTTCACTCAACCGTTGTGTTGACCATTTTTAGCATGTTTATCTCAAGTAATTGAGCAATCTATGGCACAGAGTGACATTGGACATGAGGACGTCCAAACCTGTTATCATTCAACTTTATGTTTTAAAATGTATTTTAGGACCTCTTTTGACTATGATTCATGAAGTAATACCCCAGATTAGCTTCCGCTGCTATATGTCAAATATGGGGGTGTTACATAAAATCTCAAGTACAATGCCAATATTTTAATAATATATTAATAAAGTATACAAATACAATATAAACTCAAAAAATACATCAAGATTGTATAAATATTTTACAAGAAATTAAAGAATTTACAACTCTTACAATGGAGGATAAAAAGAATGGTGATATAAGAATCAACCAAATAATTTTTCTACTAGCTTTCTTCAACCCTTGATTAAATATACTTGCAAGAACCTTTAGGAGCACCACAATAACCTAAGAAGAACATAACTAATAACCCTTAAATATGACCTTGAGATTTTTAACCAAAGTACACTAACTAGCACTTAAAGCCTTCAACTCTTGAATAAGATGTTAGTAAAATCAAAAAAGAAATTTGTGTTGGAGTGGTGAAGATGGGATGGAAGCCAAGGATTAAGAGAGGGATGGAGTATTTTTTTTTACTATGAGAAAATGGAGGATGGTAGTGGCGTGCTGGCGCGTCACCCATCGCGTTAGGTGCTGATTTTTTGGTAGCTTCATTTTATCCTTCTTTTACAAACGTTATTGGTTTGTTTAGGCTCACGAAAGTGGTTTCCTCATTTTCATAAAATCCATCGAAGAGAGTTATGGCTCTGGGTAATAGAGGATATCTTTTCTTTTTGGTGGATGGATCAGATGGATGATGAAGGCGGTGGAGATTTTTGAGATTCAGGAGGACGATGAATCAAAATTTTTGAGATTCAGGAGTATGATTACTTAAGGAAAAGAGGGAGGAGAAGACCGTTACCATGCTACGTGTCTTTTTTAAGAGAGAGAGATACAAAAAACCACACCATAACAAACGGGGTAGGGGTATGCTTTATATCGTCGGGGTTCCGGCGGAGCATATGAAGGGTTTGCGCGAGTTCAACTCGGTCATCAGAAAGGAGTCATTGATTGCGCATTTTATTAAATAGGATATTAAGACATGCCGGCTTTGTATAAATTTTTATAATGTATTTACCATTAGGAACATACTATTTTTTTATTTAAACAGTATATATAATGGCTACAAACAAGCAAAAGTGTCTCGTTCACAAATAAGTGACAAAAAAATATGACATAATCAATTATAGATTAAAAACATCGTTCGTCCATGAAGTTGTACTCAAAAATTAAGTGTCGTCTAATTTTCCGAAAAATTCTCGTTTCGTCCTAAATTCCAATTTTTGAATCGTATGTCGTTCTTTTTTACTAACGAGTGTTAAATAATATCAGTTAATTCCTTTACGTGCATTTCACGTGAGGGCATAAAAGTCTTTTTGCTTCTTTTAGTGTTGATGCGGCTTTCCTATGGTGCATGTCCATCGAAATTTTCGTGCCAAAATAATATTTGTCATTCCCCTCTATTCTTTTCTCGTCCCCAAACGTTACTTGTAAAGTTGTCCCAAAACCCTAATTGCATGTCAGACACATCTAAATTTATTTTTTAGCTAACAAAAATTGCAACATGGATTTTACATTTTGGCAAGGAAGAGAAAACTATTATCCGATTGATGAGTCGGAGCTTCACAACTCTGCTAAGAGGAAATATGGTCAGTTTTTGTTTTATCTTTGTTAATTTGTTATTGGTTGGCATCTGTGTAATGTTTTTTTATGTAATGAAAATATTTATGGTATGGATGGTTCATGGTTTTGTGTCAAGCTAATAGATCTGATATGTTTAGAGGAAATTGCAAAAATGGTCCTTTTTGTTTGGCCAAATTACATATTTGGTCCGTCAAATTTTGAAATTGCAAAAAAAATCTCTATTTTAAAGGTTTGGTTCCACTTTTGGTCATTGGTCAAACTGAAATGACTAAAATACCCTCGTGTTCTTTTTCTTAATTTTTTTTCTTTTAAATAAACACCTTTTATCTTTTCTCTTTTTTCCACCCCCCACATCACCTTCACCTTTCAACAAATCAGATCCTAGCTCCAAAAAAGTTTTCACCATCACCATACCATATCATTAAAACACATAAATCACACAAAACAATCATAATACGGGTCCTAGTTTATAACAAAATACAAAACAATCATAACCAAAATCTCTATTTGTTTTTCTCTTTTCAAAACCCAGCGCCAATCTTTATGTCTTTCTCATAAACAACAAATAATACAAACACAAACACTAAATTCAGATGTGGAGGTTGGTTTATTATTTCATTTCTACGAACACCACACACAAACTAATAAAATGTATACTATGAATACTACGAACACCACACACAAACACACAGTCGAACACCCTTTAATTTCTTTCCTCAATTATCTTTAGAAGAAGGAGACCATATCCACATGACTAAAAAAAATATTGATGATGAAAAGAGACCAGATCTGATGAACAATAATGGCGAACACCTTTGAACCACATGATCAACTCACGAAGGAATCCTCGATTATCTCGAGTATATGCCACTACCCCAAATCCATCCATAAATTCACGTCTACTACACCCTAACACAAAAACCATTATCTATTCATAACCTCGTCACAAAAAAACCATTCGAAGATCTATTCATAACCACGACATACAAACACAATCAAGCATCCAACAACAATCTTAAAAAACAAGTCATAAAAATGAAAAAACCCACGAACAACAGATCTTGAAATAACTTAGGTTTATCAGTGTTTTGATGGACTGATAAATAACAGATCTTGAAATAACTTGGGTTTATCAGTTTAAACTTGGTACTTGGAAGAAGACAAAGTGATGGTGGTATGAATCAAACACAGGGGTGTTGAGTGGCCATTAACTTCGAAACCACAGGGGTGGTATGTGGTTTTTTAGATGGAATGGTGACAGTGGATTTGGAAGATGTTGTGATGAACATGTTTAATCATGTGTGGATCTTGTGAGGTGTGAAAAAAATATATAAATGAAATGAAAGTTAAAATGAAAAAAAAGATGAACAGGGTTTAGTTATAAACTTGGTTTGGTTTTTATTTTTTAAAAATTTAATTTAATTAAAAATAATAATAATAATATAAAGAGAAAATAAAAAAGGAACATAAGGGTATATTGGTCATTTCAGTTTGACCAAGGACCAAAAGTGGAACCAAACCTTCAAAATACGAACGTTTTTTGCAATTTTAAAATTTGACGGGCCAAATCTGCAATTTTGCCAAACTAAAAGGACCATTTTTGCAATTTATTCTATGTTTATAATGAGGGTTCATCATAATGGTGTTTTCAGGAAGTGGTCAGGTAGAATCGGTAAGGCTATTAGCTATGTAATGTGTTTTTATCCGTTGTTCTTGTGACTAGCTGTATTAGGTCTTATCCGTTAAGATTAGATGTGATTGTATTAATTGTGATTTGAGTCATATCCCATAATGGTAGGATGTTACCATAGTTAGTCATAGTCTCATTCATATATAAAGGGATGTTGATGTATAATCCGATCATGGTGAAATAAACATTCTAATATGGTATTAGAGCCAACCCTAAACACTTCAAAAAAAATACACGCCCCTAAATCCTTAAATCTTTCGTTGCATTTTTTTTCTGTCTGTGGCTTGCCTGTTGCTGCTATCATTTGCTTGCATTATTTCCTTTCTATTGCTATCTTAAGTGTTGTCGCTTTACTTTCTTCTAAGGCCAATCATGACAAGTTACTAATATCACAATTGGGTCTACCGTTGTTCACACGTTCAAGGTGTTACCAATCAGTATAATGTTGCAATTATTAAGCGACTTTAATGGATCATATCCATTTACACCTAACATGGGCTTTGTTAACTTCCAACAGTCCAACATGGTCGAATCCATTTCACACCCTATACCCCTATACTCGGCCCAGCCCAACAATTTAGGTTATGTTTTCTTCAGTCTGGACTTGGACACTATTGTCCATCACCTACTCAGCCCGCATCATACATGACACACCCTCAAGCTAATTTAGTGTCTTCTGTGCCAATTCAGCCGGTCCAAGTGCAGCCCCAGCCAGCCCAAATACCAATCCAGCAGGCCCATCCATACTCGTATCCACAAGTGTTCCAAACGATGACTCTACAAGAACTAAATTAGAACATGGATACTGGGGCATCCTCTCATCTAGCCGAGAACACAGGTATGCTCCACTTTTAGCAATCAAGGCTTGTAATAAATCTGTATTTGTTGGCAACGGCTAACCCATACCCGTGACCTCATAGGGCATAGCCTTGTGCTTACACACATTAAACCATTCACCTTCATCATGTTCTTGTCAACCTAATATAATTAAACAATGTTGATTTCGGTTCGACAATTCACTCGTGACAATAATGTGTCTGTTGATTTTGATGCTTATGGATATTCTGTATAAAGGGATTACAGTGCCGCGGGCTTCTTCTCCGCTGTGATAGTACCGGTGATCTATACCCTGTCACTCAACAACCATCCTCTACCATAACCTTTGCTTTGCTTTCATTGAGCCCCACCACGTGGCATAGACGCCTTGGATACTTGATTGAAGATGTGCTTTGTCATTTAGAGCCTTCTTGTTTTATTTCATATAATAAAACAAAGTTACCCGCTTTGTGTCATGCTTGTCAATTAGGCAAATACACTGGCTCCTTTTTACAGTTCCGAGTCGAATGTTGGGTCTGTATTTGATATTATTCACTCTGATTTGTGGACATCCCCCATCTCAAGTGAAAGTGGCATTAAATATTATGCTATTTTTTAGATCACTTCTCGCATTATGTTTGGGTGTATCCTTTGCTTTATAAATCCGACTTGTTCGATACCTTTGTTACTTTTCGCGCATATGTGAATAAACAATTTAATGTTGATATTAAGGCTTTGCATATATGCATGGAGGTGAGTATGATAATTACCTGCTTTCACAATCTTTTTCGCCAAATGGCATGCAGTTTCGGGTTTTTCTTGTCCAAAAACCTTCTCAAAAAATGGGAAATCGGAATCGGATGCTTACGCACCTTAACAACCCATTACCGCACCTTACTATTTCAGCACAAATTTACCGACATCATATGGGTGGAAGCCCTAAACATGGTCCGCTCACTTTTAATATCTTTTTCATCCAGCCATCAAAAATAAGATACCGTTCAACTAAGCTTCATAACAAACCTTTCCACATATGATCATTTGCGAGTGTTTGGTGACTTTGTTATCCACACATTTTCTTTAATCATAAACTTCAACCTAGGTCCACAACATGTGTCTTTCTTAGTTACCTGACTTTACATCGAGGGTACCGTTGCCTTGACCTTTCAACCAACAAAATCATAATATCACGACATGTTATCTTTGATGAAGACCAATTCCTTTTTGGGTCCATAACGCACGACACACCCCCATCCTACAATTTCTTGCTACCCCCTCACAGACACCACTTACGTCACAAACTACTCATCCTAACAATTCACCAATTACCTCACAACTGCCATGGCCTACATCTCCTATCACACGATCCATTCCCAATCGCCTCAAGCCAACCGCAAATACCTACACCACCCCCTTACCCCTCGTACTCTACAAACCCACCAACAAATGCCGATCCCTCCTTTATCTTCAACTCACGAGCCCACTACACTTAGCTCAACACCGAATACCCATATCACCTCACCTGCTGCTACTGCTCATGGGAACGCCTCAACTACCAATACTCATCATATGGTCACCCGTGCAAAAGCCAGAATTTCAAAACCTCTTGCGTGTATGAATTGTCATGCCACCACTACTTCGCCTATTCCTCGCTCTCATTTACATGCTCTCCGTGACCCTAATTGGCATAAGGCTATGGTAGATGAATATAATGCTTTGATTTCTAACAGAACGTGGGCTCTTGTGCCCTCATCCTGTAATGTTTATATTGTATTCGATTCTAATGTGGCTTTTCAAGAATAAGTTTAATGCAAGATGGCTTGTTGAATAGGTAATAAGCTGATTGGTTATGAATGGTCACAGTCAACAGCAGGGGATTGATTATGATGAGACCTTTAGCCCGGTCGTCAAACCGGCTACTATTCGTACTGTCTTGAGTCTTGTAGTGACACGTGATTGGCCTATTCATCAGCTTGATGTGAAGAATGCTTTTCTTCATGGCCAGTTATCTGAGACAGTCTACATGTATCAACCACCAGGGTTTGTTGATTCTGCCCACCCTGATTATGTTTGTCATTGCAGCGTTCTTTGTATGGGACTTAACAAAGCTCCTCGAGCATGGTTTTAGTTGTTTGCTTAGCGTTATTACACGTGTCGGTTTTTGATCATAGTAAAATTGTATGTACTATTTGTTTATCAAATCGGGTTCGGATGTTGCTTATCTGCTCTTATATGTGGATGACATCATACTCACAGCTTCGTCTACTGCTCTCTTACAGCGCATTATTACATTACTTCATAGTGAGTTTGCTATGACTGACCTTGGCTCTCTCAATTATTTCCTTGGTGTATCTGCACAGCGATCGAAGTCTGGATTGTTTTTGTCTTAGTCTAAATTTGTAGAGGAAATTCTTGAGCGCGCTCACATGCAGCATTGTAACCCATGCAAGACCCCTGTGGACACTGAGTCCAAACTCGGTTCTGATGGTGACCCTACTTTATATCGAAGCCTTGCAGGTGCCCTTCAGTATTTGACATTCACACGCCCGGATATATCTTATGTTGTGCAGCAGATCTGTCTTTACATGCATGATCCTCGTGATCCACATTTTACTGCTATGTTCGTAGGACTATTCACCATGGACTTCAGCTTCATGTCTCGTCCACTAGTCAACTCACTGCTTATACAGATGTTGATTGGGCTGGTTGCCCTGTTACTCGTAGGTCTACCTCCGGGTATTGTGTGTTCCTTGGTGATAACCTTTTGTCTTGGTCTGCCAAACGGCAGGTTACATTGTCTCGTTCTAGTGCTGAGGCAGAATATCGAGGTGTTGCGAATGTTGTTGCTGAGACTGCGTGGATTCGGAATTTGTTGCTTGAACTTCACACTCCTCTCTCTACTGCTACTCTTGTCTATTGTGATAATGTGAGTGCTGTGTATCTGTCTACTAATCCTGTGCAGCATCAGCGTACTAAACACATCGAGATTGATATTCATTTTGTCCGAGAATATGTTGCTTCCGGTCAGGTTCGTGTGCTTTATGTCCCTTCCAGATTTCAGTATGCAGATATTTTTACTAAGGGTCTCCCCACAGCTTTATTTCTTGGTTTCGCTCTAGTCTGAACGTCTGAAGATCTCCCGCTCACACCGAGGGGGAGTATTAGCCTTGTATAAATCAAGTCAACGTTCAACAATAAAAGTCAAGAGTCAATAATCATCATCCAAGTCAAGTCAAGACATTTATTAGTATTTATTAGTCATTAATTTGTATTGCCCATGGTAACCTTTCTAGAATGTTCTCTTATATCCTATATATAGAATAGTTGTTATCAATTGAAGGCAAGCAATTCAATTAGCCTTTAATGATGAATTATCATATTCTAATAAAAACTAATGGCATTGGACAAATCCCAAGCTCAAATAACAAAAACTGCAAACTACAAATGAGATTTAAAAAGCTAACTGAAGAAGACAAGTATACTCTG
>BQNB010210227.1:0-10284 GCA_026074375.1 Tanacetum coccineum
ACAAGCACATTTTTGATCCGTTTTGGGTTTATTTGGGTTATTTTAAGCATAAATAGATATGTGTATTCTACACTTATCAGGCATCGTCATTTAAACCACTTGAACTTCGGTACCATTAATGACCTTGCAAGAAAGGACTTAGTCAGAGGTTTACCTAGACTGAAGTTTGAAAAAGATCATCTTTGTTCTGCATGTCAACTAGGAAAGAGCAAAAAGCATACCCACAAACCCAAAACCAAAAACACCAACTTGGAAGTTCTTAATACCCTTCATATGGATTTATATGGACTGATGCGAGTGTAAACAATTAATGGGAAGAAATACATCTTAGTCATCATTGATGATTATTCTCAGTTTACTTGGGTTAAGTTTTTGAGATCGAAAGATGAAACCTCAGAGGTTGTCATCAAATTTCTGAATCAAATACAAGTCGGTCTCAACAAAACTATTAGATACATCCGTACCGATAATGGCACGGAATTTGTCAATAATGATTTGACTGTATATTATGAACGTGTCAACATTTTTCACCAAAAGACAGTTACAAGGACTCCACAGCAGAACGACGTTGTCGAAAGATGAAACCGTAATCTTGTAAAGGCCGCTAGGACAATGCTGATATTTTCTAAGGCTCTGATGTTTCTATGGGCGGAAGTTGTGGCTACTGCTTATTACACCCAAAACCAATCCCTCATTCACACTCTTCATAAAAAAAACCCATATGAGCTGGTGCATGATAAGAAGCCTGATCTTACCTTTTTCTGTGTCTTTGGTGCTCTTTGTTACCCTATAAATGATAGCGAAGATCATGGAAAATTACAACCAACAGCTGATATTTGAATGTTCGTTGGTTATGCACCTAGCAGGAAAGGGTATAGAATATACAACAAAAGAACCCGACAAATTATGGAAACTATTCCCGTTCATTTTGATGAGCTGACTGAGCAAATAGCTACTGTACAAATCAGTACATGACCTGCTCCTACGTTTCTGATGCCTGGACAGATAAGTTCAGGGCTCGTACCAAATCCGGTTCCTGCAGCACCTTATGTACCCCCCATAAATAAAGAACTAGAGATTTTATTCCAACTAATGTTTAATGAATACCTGGAACCTCCTCGTGTTGAAAGACTAGTTTCTCCTGATCTAGCAGTTCCAATTCTAGTCAATTCAACCGGTACACCTTCATCTACTACCGTTGATCAAGATACACCTTCTCCAAGTCATTCACTGTCATCTTCGGCATTACAATCTCCAAGTATACATCAAGGTGTTGCAGCTGAATCTAATCTCATGGAAGAAAATCTGTTTACTCCTGTTGACAACGATCCCTTTATAAACATATTTGCTCCGAAACCTACTTCTAAAACATCATCATCCGGGGATGTTAGTTCAGCAGAATCAACCTATGTCACTCAAACTCTTTATCATCTCAGAAAATGGAGCAAGGATCACCCGCTTGATAACCTCATTGGTAACCCATCTCGATCGGTATCTACCAGAAAACAACTTGCAATTGATGCTCAGTTCCTTGGAGATAAATTAGTTAGCTGGTCATCAAAGAAACAGAAGAGCACTGCGATCTCAACTACATAGACTGAATACATTGCCATGTCTGGATGATGTGATCAGATACTTTGGATGAGGTCACAACTTACATACTATGGCTTTTCCTTCAATAAGATTCCCCTGTATTATGACAATCGCAGTGCTATTGCTCTCTGCTGTAATAATGTCCAGCACTCTCAATCTAAGAACATTGATATACGACACCATTTCATTCGAGAGCAGGTTGATAAAGGCGTGGTTGAATTATACTTCATGACGATGGATTATCAGCTCGCGGACAACTTCACCAAAGCATTACCAAGAGAGCGGTTCAAATTTCTACTCCCGACCTATGGAATGAAAGTATGTCTCCGAAAACCCTTTATAAAGTCTTCAGGAAGGTGAAGAAGAGTAAAGGATTGGTCCTCCTATACCTATTAAATATGTACAATATTAAAAACCAAAAAGAATACAAAAAGAATAAAACCACAAAACCATAAAAAAAATTAGAAAATTGAAGAATACAAAAATATTTATCAAGACATTCCCTTCTGTTTATCGATAACATTTACGGACCTAGAAATGTCATTCAATAATGACACCAGTCATTAAATGAAGCTCGAACGGAATTTCAAACTTTTCAAAACATGTCTTTAAGGCTTGCAGTTATTTCAGACTGCAACCCGCTTTCAAATTTGTAGTGAATCACATGTCGCCAAAAAACTGCTGTTCCTCGACAACGGGTGATTAATTTCCTCCCGGAATGGCTACGTTATATCCTGCATCCCTCGATCTAATGTACGTTTTAGTGCATTATTTATTGATATAGAAGAGAAGTCTTCTTTCTTTAACCAAATGATTTTTGTTCTATGATTCTTCAGAAAATTATTTGTGTTACCAATGGTGGAAAATGTTGTTTGAAAATCAATCGGACTTGAATTCTTTCAAAATTTGACACTCAATCAACGACTACAACTCTTTAAATAGAAAACATTCATTAGATTGAGGGGAGAGTGATTAAATATATGACATCTAACCGGCATTTTAATTCAATCAAATAATTAATTTGATAAAAGGTTTTTGTATTTAACGGGGTTACATTTTGAAGAGGAGTTAAATTTATTTTAACTCAAAGGGCCAAATTGTCCTAATAACTGTGTGATTAGGGTACTAATGTTATATTGCTAAATGTTTCCTAGGCTTGTGTGATATTTTCTAAATGTTTCCTAGGCTTGTTTAACTATAAGGACCATTTGTGCCTATTCTGAAACTTGTCCTAACCTTATTAATACATTAAACCTCAAAGTAATGGACTTTGAAAGTGTAGGGACCAAAACTGCCAATATGTGAATCTTAAAAGGTATAAAAAGAGCTAGCGAGTTACTGTTGGTCAAACCTTGCAAAATTCAGTCAAACTTTTCTAAAAAAAACCCTCTCTCGTAACTCACTACTTTGAAGCATATCTTGATTTGTGATTTCTGTGTCCATTCTTACTAAGGTACCTTTTATATAATGTTCTATATCCTGTTAACATCATATATCCAGACCGTGGTTGCCTTAATCACTCTAAATCGCTCAAAATCAATGATTTCGCCTTTATTTATCATCTAAATCTTCGTTAATGATTGGAATTATATGTTATTTGCTGGGATAGGTTTAGGATGATTAAATGATGCCTCATTTGTGTTTATATTGGATTTAGGGGGTGTTTCTTTTTTTCTTAATATCCTAGATAGAAAAATTTCTTAATGCAACAAGGAAAAAGATTGTTTCTTTTTTGCTTAATACAGAAGTAAATCCTGTTTCTAAAAGGGTGCTAAAAAGAAGGTTGTTTCCATCTAGGATCCTGTATCACAAATTTACCCACACATCTTTCTTTTATTCTTTCTTCTCCTAACACAACTCACTTGTTTTTAACATCTTCGGCTCTACCACACCTATTTCCCATGGCAACTAACATATCACTCTAATCTGCCGCCTTACACCTCATGCTAACAATTGAATTGTCGTCTCTACTCTTTTGATCCCTCCAACATGTTTTTTTTATGTCGACTTCATTACATCATCTTTGTATATGTATAAAACTGCATAAAAGTTATGGGTTTTTTTCTCCTTTAAATTCCCTATTTAGATGGACTTGTCTTAAGTTTTTGGAAATTTGTAGTAATTGAAGTTTGATTATGTATCATTTATACTTGATTTTTGATTCTTTTGGTTTCCAATACGAGATCATTGGTCTATCTGTGATTTTAAAAACAAGGTAAATCAGCCATTTAGGTTTTTAAGATTCTCATTCAGGATGAAAAAGAAACAAGACATTTTTAGACATGATTATTTCAAAACTGCTGTAAGATTTTCAATTTGATTGTTCAAAAATAGTGGTAAAAACCTTGGATACATTAAAAACTTTTTAGAATTAGGATCCAAGTTTCTCAACATACCATCAAAAATCAATTTAGAAAAATTAAACTTTTGCTTCTTAGCCAAACATATAACTGCTAATGCTATATTAGTACCAAATTCATTTCAAGTAGTTGATTTAGAACATAAACGTTGTAAGATGGTATGAATGAGATACTTCCATTGAGGGGAAAAGAAATATTTATAAAAAGTAAGTTTATTAGAAGCTTTTCATACCTCCATTAATTAATGGTTTCAAAAATCTTAGTGTTTTGTAAGAAAAAGTAATACCATTCTCATCATCAAAGTGAAGATCTCTCCTAATAGATGATTATGTTATTACTATAGTCTTACCATCAACTTTAGCACGTATTTGTGTTTCATTATTGACTGTTTTGATCTTTGCAGTAGACCAAAACTGCTCAATATAGGAACACATTGATTGTTGGGACTTACAGTTAATGCGTACCTGATAGGACTAGCATTAGGAAAATCAACTATCTATGCAAAATCAGCATTATCTTCTGATTTTTCCAAGTATGCCACCATATTATGAGAATCAGCAAAGGTTAAGTCCGCCATTGATGAGAATTGTGAATGTCGGTGATGAATTCAAGTTAGGGTTTGTAAAATTAAGATCGTAAGAGTGTTTAAGAATGATTACTTTGTGAACAAAAATGGTTTTATAGGGAATTAAGCAAAACCTATAGGTTAAAGTACCAACTAACTTTGAAATACACCTTTGCAGTTGTATCCCTAACGGTAACGTAGCAACACTAACTTGGCCTAGCAGCAATACACCCGAGTGAAAGAGAGAATCCCAAACACTTATGTAAGGTGCTAGTATATACTTCTGTGCTTTTAATTACAAGGTATAGAAGGTTGTGTTGTAGAATATTTTTAAAGAGTAGGTAAAATGACCCCTCATATTGTTATTGTCTAGGTAGAAAAGCCCATTTGCTTAAGGACAAGCAAATCCCAAGTGTAGGGGTATTTGATAAAGTGTCATTTTATACACTTTTTAGGGTTGTTTAACCCCCAAAAGCGTGTGTTTATGCCCAAAATAGGTACTTAATCGTTCATTTTTAGGTATTTCTCATTTGGAAGACATTTGGATGAATTACACTTGACTTGGGCTCATTTGGAGAAGAAACGGACGAGATTACCAACCAACACCAAGACTCTTGAAGATTTATGCTCACAGAGCCTAGAGACGGCGTCACCAGCTATACACGACGCCGTCACAACTCATCAAATGACGACGTCACATCATTCATGACGGCATCAGCCCATACCGACTCAAACACAGATCTTGAAGATTCATTTTACGATGGCGTCACGACTAAAACGTGATGTCGTCGCGTTAATTTTCCTATATATAAAACCCAAATTTATGGTTTTGAGTGTGTAACTTAAGAATAAAAAGAGGGTATGAAACCTAGTTTGTTTAGCAGCTGTAGGAGATGATTTTAGGGCCTAAAAACCCTATTGTACTTCTTTCAATTCATGTTTTAATCAAGTAAGGTTTACTTAATCATTCAATATTTCTATGTGTTGTTTGATCTATTGTTCTTGCTTAATCTTTAACATGCTTGGCTAAACCTATTATTGTGTTTATTTATGATTGCATGAAACCTAGAATGTAGATCTTAGTGATGTTGCTTCTTGTGATGGATGTGCACGTTAGGTCTTAGAAAACCAACTTTCTGTCTATAATTGTTGTTAATATGTCTAGGGAAACGTGATTGTGTAGAAAGGATACCATCGGGTAACAGTCTTCATACTACCTTTCCCCCTAATATGGTTGATCTACTTTTAATGTATTTTACATACACTTAGTAAACTCCTAGGGGCCGTGTAATAGTCTTCATACTACCTTGCATGTGCGTTGCTCTAGCGGCTTACTAAGTAGACGGCGAGTTCGTGTTCAAAGCGGCAACATCCCCTAAGCTTCTGCCTGCTTTTCCGTGATTAATGCTCGCCGCAAGCCCATCTTGCATACCCTTCTCGATGGCACGGCTGATCCCACCCCCAAGAGCATTAAGGTACTCAGAAGAGTTCAGACATTTGACAATTGCAAGCTTCATGCCATGAGTCAATAGCCACCTACGGTCAGATATGGTAGTAAGGAGATGGGGATAAAACTTCTCTTCCAAGTGAAGACAAGTCTCTATAAAGTCATCATTTAGCTTGGTTACCCTATCATCAAGAACTTTCGCCTGAGCATCCTGGATCTCCTTAAATTATTCTTTCAAACGCTCATATCCTGAAACTTGACCATGGAGGTCAGAGCATGTGGCTTCCAAAGCATGTACCTGCAAGAGTAAGAATGTAGACGGATAAGGACAAGGAAAGGGGAAGGATGTAAAGCATTTAAATCTCAAAATGCATACCTGATTCACAAGGCCACTCTTCTCAGACTGAAGGGAAGCAATAGCATTATTTGAATCCGCAAGCTTGTGTTCCTTGTCGGAAGCCAGGGATTGGAGCTTAGTAACTTTTCCAGCAAGAGTGGCTTTCTCCTTCTCCAGGGGAATGTTTTCTCTCTGAAGGGCATTCATCTCATGAGCATGCGCCTGCTCAGCGCTTTCAACTTGGGCACAGAGACGGAGGGCTTCCGCAGCCTCAACTCCCTTGAGCAGCAATTGAGCTTTCAAGCTCTCAATCTCGTCATCCTTTGCCTTCAAGGAATCAACCTTCTTATCAAACTCATCATGCAACCTGGTTCTTTTACCGAGCCCATACTCAGTCCGTATCCTGAGTTCCGCACTCAGACAAGCTTGGCGGGCAGTCCCAACGTTGAACTTAGTAACAACTGCTCATAGTCCACGTTGCGGATTTGGGCAAACAATGCAGGAGGAGCCAAATGATCGACAAACTCACGAGCAACCGTATTATTATCCAAGAGAGAATCACTGCGTATATTCCATTGCGGAAGAAAAATTTGGCTTTCCGCATTTAACTCCCCCGACTCTAAGGAAGGCTCATTCTCAACAGGTTGAGAAGTACCTGCAATATTTGGCCCTACCATGCCTGTAGAAGAAGAGTCATGGAACAAAGAAGGATGCATCTGCGGTACGACCTTAGCAACTGTTTCAGGGGTAGGAACGAAAACAACAACAGCCGTAGTCACTACCGGAGGTGCGGAAGACCTATTAAAAGAATTAACCTCAGCTTGAGAAGCGTTTATACTAGAATGATGAGAAGAGTCTGAAA
Source organism: Tanacetum coccineum (assembly GCA_026074375.1). Classification (NCBI taxonomy): domain Eukaryota; kingdom Viridiplantae; phylum Streptophyta; class Magnoliopsida; order Asterales; family Asteraceae; genus Tanacetum; species Tanacetum coccineum. The sequence continues at coordinate 7,165 of BQNB010210227.1, forward strand.
GAATAACAAACCTTCTGGAAGCACCGGTAGTATGGAGATTAGGCCCAGTAATCGAATCCATATAATCACCACCTTCACGCTTCGGCGAAAGGGTCACGAATGAAGTAACGAACGGGACAGTAGGTACGACAACTACCCCAATCTCAGCAGGTAAACGACTGCTATCAAGCAGAATCTGAAGGGACGCGACGGATTTACCACCAGTGGTAGCACCGCTAATAACATCGTGATCCTCCCTCAACTTCTTGGGAGGATGGTTAGGCTCAATAGCATCCCCAATAGCTTGCCTCTTAAGCCTCCTACCCTTAGGTTTCTTTGAAACAACAACTTTAGCATCATGGGTGGTGGGTTCAATCTTCGCACCCTGGTTACCACCCTCAACGGAATCTCCCTTTTCCGCACTCATCTTCCTCAAATAATTTGTCAACACTAGCAGTCAGTTCACCCTCGGAACGGGTTGGGGTAACTGGCAAGAGCGGAACTGTGCGTCTTACGGTGAACTCCAACAACGAGGCCTCATTGTTAAAACTTTCTCTTTCACCAACCTTCACATTGGTCGGATTCGCAACATGGATAAATGCAAACAAATCCATAACTACGTAAAGAGCAAATAGTTAAAAACGAGGCCAACAATGCAGAACAAGCAATAAATAAAAATAAACACCCACCCTCTCTGTCCACGTAAAGAAAAGTAGGATATGTATCTTTATCCAATTCATAGTTGCGACTTAACCCAACCAGGCAAAGAAAACATTCCGGAAATTTTTGGAAGGGGGCTCGGTGCACAACTAAAAGGTCACAATCACCCGCGTCGAATTCGGTTGGCTTGGGGCAGGGATCTTTAAGGACAGACTTATCCGTATTCCAAGGAAAGGAGACCGGCAAGCAAAGGTGTCAACCCAGAAGAATCAGTCATTCCAACCCTTAAGAGAATCTATGGGTTTGGTGTAACATACATGAGCATTATTTGAACGTTTGCTAAACGACATCCAACCCCCACTTTTAGAATTTACTTAGAAGCAGCGGAAGAGCCCAACCATTGGCTCAATCCCACAAACACGACACAAAATTTCAAAATGAGAAAATTTGGCCGCAACAATAACTGAAAGCTGCGACAGATTGATACAGAAGTACCTAAGTATATCCACAAGAAAGGCGGAAAGAGGGAGACGGAAGTTGGCAAATTCAAAAAATCTGGTGTAAACACCAATCTTGCCAGCAGGAGCCTCATGAATGGTTTGGTTAAGGTTAGGTAACTCAGGATGAACACATTCAGGGATGTGGGACTTGCGGCAGAAAACATCAAGAGTTTTTTGGTTCAATACAGACTTTATCTCCATGATAGTACTCATTTTAGAAATTAAGTAATAAAGATGAAAAGCCTAACCTGAAGATCTAAAGTTTCTTCAACAAGATTATCACAAGGACAGGTATAAAGCTTGAAGAAAGTTTAACAATGGCGAAAATGGTGGAAGAAGAGAAAAAGAAAACAGTGAAAACTAAAATGAGTATTTATACCCTCGGTATATTTAATTCAAATTGCACAGGATCAATACACGTGTCCTTTGCACTCTGAGAGGACGATTAGGATTGAAAGTAAAAAGATAATGATGACAGAAGGATAAAGATGACCAAATGGTCAAATCAGTCAGAAGACGAAAGGTCAAGAATGAAACACGTCTCATAGGTCTTACCTACCAAGACTAAGGAAAAGTTGCGGATAAGAATCCCTCGATGGAAGGGAGCAACAGCGAAACCTTAGTCTAGTAACATTTACCGCACGCAACATCAAAGCCGCATGCAATAAAAGTACTAGACTGGGAGGAGTTGATGACGTATAGTACGTATCACAGGCCCATTGGGCCTGGACAGTACTATACACATTTGGGCCCCGACCCAACAAGACAAAGGCTAAGTACAACGATCTGGGAGCAAGCCCAGTAGCCAACTAAGGATCTCCAGAACCTACATGACGCACGCAGATCATCTCTCGCAGGAATACTTCCACCGATCCCTTGCGGATTGTCTAATTACTGCGGAAGGTGATCTACGTCCGCAATCACGATTACAGCGGATCCTTGCCCGACAAGGGTCCTACTTTGGCCACTAACGAATACAAGCAGAAAACTAGGAAACCCTAGTACTATAAATAGAGGTACTATGACATAAAAAAGGTACAACGTTCTCACTAGTACAAATACACACACACTTTGGTATTCTCTGACAACATGTGTACTTACTCTCACGTCAGAGCTTAATCGTGGGGTCCTTCCCTACGGTAAGGCTAACGGTTTACTCTTGTTTTGCAGGGAATCTCATTATCTACTGGGTTTGATACAGGATCTAGTCCACAAGCCTTTTGTTGGCCCGACCCAACAAATGATCCAGATCCGTAACAACACCCGACACACTTTTTGTATCAACAATGTATTACCTATATTACCATAGTATAGATTAAAAATCTCATTTTTGAGTCAATATATGCTTGTGGCCTGTACCATGATCACTTATGAAGATGTCTGGACCTCTTGTTACCTTTTATATGCTGGACTGGATTTTCATAACTTTGACAAGTTTCTATTGAATTCATAACTTTTGGATGAACTCGGAGTCTTAGGGTTACCACCACCCTAAGATTCTTTAGAAGTATAATCTCCTCTCGGGGAAAACTGATCCCTTCCTTTATTGTTGAATCTGTTGAAACTGTCAGACCTCGAGTAGGATTCTGCAAACGAACAAAAGCAATTATTAGATAACTAATTTCTAAGAGGATGTATGGATTTGCGTTTTAAAACAAAATATTTAGCTAATATGACTTGTAATTCCAATAATAAGTATTTGTAGTTCCAATAATAAGTATTTGATGCTTATATATCCTGCTATTTACGTTTGTATATAATTTGAGCTTACGTGATGGTGCAGAAATGGGGACACATATGTTGGAGAATATTTTACACAGTTTTGGTGTCTACCGTTTTGCAAACGGACATCGGTACGAGGGTGCTTGGTGGTATGTATACTTTTAGAAACGGAGACACTCAATCGGGTTACTGGGATAACAGGGTTCTCACTATTTCCGCTTCTTAAGATGCCTCACAAGCTGGATCATCATCTACTACC
>BQNB010210229.1:0-10283 GCA_026074375.1 Tanacetum coccineum
AAATTATAATTATTAATTAAAAGGTTTCCGAAATTACATTCTTTTCTAGTTTTATAGATTTCTAGTTTTCTACTTTTCAACATTTGAGTAAATCTTCTTTATAAGGAGTATAGACTAGTGAAAGAAAATGACATTGATTAAATAATTATTAAAACATTAATAGTTCAAAAATCTAGATAACACATGATAAAAGTGAAAATGTTTATAAGAGTGGCGTTGGATCCTTGATGAAACCGACCATGATTGCTACTTCGCCAGATACCAAATAGAATCGAAACCATAAGCAAAACTAAATCTTAAGCACAATAACAATAAACCAAAACAATCAATCGAAATCACAAATAAACCTGGATAATGTATTCAATATCTTCGAATCATCAAACAACAAACTGGACATCAATCGAACCAATCTTCGATACAAATCAAAAGGAGTCCAAATCTTGAGAACAATATTTGCTTGCATAAAAGTAAATTACATGAAAAGTAGAATAAGAAAAAGCTTTAAAAACTGTAAATAATTTAAAACAGAGCTACACTACTCCTAGATGATTTTCAATGTGTGATTTTCATCTCTATTTATAGGGAAATGTTGTGCATCTTGTGAGGAAAGACTGTCAATCATCTTCAAAACCTTCTAAAATTGCTTATGGAAAGCAATAATCACAGCCAATCAACTTAAAACCACCCATTTATTGCTTTGACATTTCTCATTTAATTTGAAACTGCACATTAATTGCTTTGACCTTGACCATTCAATGCGCCATTTTTTTGCTCATATTTTATTATACTTTCAAATGAAGATGAAGCGGGTAACGGGCGTTAGTGTAGGGACTAACGATGTCATGGCTTGAGGACTAATGATGTGATATGTTTCTGGTGTGGAGACTAACAGTCGTTAAGTCCTTATTTGGGCTTCTTTCTTGGGCCGATTCTTTTTATTATTATTTGGGCCGGTTTGCAAAATGTCCTCGGCTCTAGCTTTTCTTTATAATCTCGTGCTCGGTTTTGTCTGATGTTTGTCTTGTTTTTGTCTTTTTGTTGATATCCGATACCTGCACAGTACACAACACAAAACAAGCATATATTTGGCATTTTATGTCAGTTTTTGGTCATTTAAGCTCGTTTTATTGAGATAAAGGTATGTGTATTTAAGCACATACCAAAACCCCTCATACTAAACTATTTCTGTGTCCTCACGCAATGAAATAAATCCATGTTTAGAAAACCAAAAATTTCAACCCCCTAAATTAAATACCTTGAAAAGTAGCAAAGTGTAAAATTAAAAGGGATTAAGAAATTACTAGTTTTTTAAACACTGCCCGTTTTTGCCATTTTCTTTCTTGCATAAATATTTTTCTTATTTTCCATTATATACAACATGCTTGCCTTTCATTATTGATCATAACTTTTAGGATCACTGAATAAGAGACACCTCAATCCTAAGGTGCCCTAGAAGGATAAATTCATCGTCCTTGACTTTTCACTTATTCTCAAACTAAGCTTAAAAACAAAATCATTGTTAATTACAAGTTGGGATGCTAACGCTACTCATATTTGCAATTTGTGTAAAACTTTTCCTCCCGACAGATATTATATATTAAGGTGTGTGTGCTCAGTTTGAATTTTGACCATCCAACCCACGTTTTTAGATAGTTATAACCTTTCCAAGTTTCACGTTCCACTTTTAGTTATATGAATTCGAAGGTGAGATTGTCCCATGTAGCAACATTTCATCTCGGCGCATCCCAACCTCGTCTGCTAAGTGACCGGGCTTTTGACACCTCTCAGAGAATAATTTGTCGAGACTTTCCAACTTTTGAACCCTTTACTAAAAACTTTCCGTAAAACTTAGTAAGTTTATAACTTAAAGCAAGCTAGTTCCTCCAAAATTAAGACATTGTAGGTAAGTTAATTCTTTTAGAGTGACTTTCTTCTCGGAACCTCCCGACCTAATCGGTCAAGTGCCCAGGATTTTGACACCCTACAGAGAATACTGATCAGAATTAACAAACGTCCGGTTTCAAAGTTTTGTAGGGATTAACAAGTTTAAATTCAAAAGAATGTTAAAATTTTAGAAAAAGACATTTTCCCTTTATTTATTAAGCAACTATACTAGCAACATTATTATATTTTTCACATCATTTCCATTTTTTTTTCATTTTTCATTTTTTTTGCAACATTTATATTTACACCGTATACAGGGAAAATTTCTTTTTAGAAAATTAAAACATATTTTTGATCAAAAACTCTTATTTATCAATTCATCCATAAAGTTTTTTACTCTAAAAATGTTGATTTTAACGGACTTTTAAGAGTGATAAAACTCTAACTTGTCTTTCAAAAAGAGCACGTGTTATTAGTCATTTTAGAAGCTACTGGGAGAAAAAGCCACAAATTACACTTATGAGCTTTTAAGATTTCCAACTAATCCTTGCTTAGCATTCCAACTTATATTTAACTCTATCATTTCTCGTTCTTCGCAAATTTAAAATCTTTAATAAAAAGATCCGCGAAGGCTTAGCCAAATAAAATAAAGCTTTGCTTATTTAAAGTCATTTATGGAAACTTGCAAAATCTTGGCCTTTTGAGCTAGAATTCGCATTTTAAAGCTTCTTGTATAAAAGACTAGCAAAAGCTTATACATTTATAAAGGTTAAGGGGGTAAGCTAGAGCTCAACATGCTCGGTCAAGTCAAAAATTATTGGATCAAGATCCTCTCAAGTTATAGTCAAACATGATATATCATGTTCACCAATCACAAATAAGATAAGTACATAAAACATTTTCTTTTAGTAAAAAACATGGGCCCACTTATTCATTAACTCTCACAATAAGACTAACATGATGAATCATGTTTGACCATCACTTGAGAGGATCTTGATCCAAAATTATTCTTATTCTCACCAGCGGAAAGTCAACATTTGTGATATACACTTATTTTTATTTTTGCAATTTTTTTTTAATTTTGGCCTAAAATTACATTTTTTTGTATTTTCTTTGTAAAACGGGGTTACATGAAAGACATAGACAAATGCAAGTGGGATCAAAACGATAGATTCCCCCCTCATACTAGAACGATACATTGTGCTCAATGTAGGGGTTGCCACCCCCCTCATACTAATTTCAATGTTTATTCCTAATATAAAAGGGATTCTCACGTAAATCTAAAGCCGTTTATTAATTATGCCAAAGATTAAACATTAGTTAATAAGATCAAGGATATAGGATTCCCGAAATAAGCATGCAAAGGAATGAAGATCGAGTGAGCGTTAGACAAAACCACCAGCACGAGAGTCTTCATAATCTGGGTAGACCTGACAAACATCATAGACAACAAAAACACAAGATTGGAAGAGGCGAGCCCCCTCACGTCACACTTATTAGAAAATAGAAAGAAGACAGGAACACGAGTTGCCTCCTGAGAAGCGATTTGTTTTTGTTAACCGAGTCACGAGCTTGACTCGACCCCGAATTTAATTATACTTGGGGAAGGTTTGGAGATCCGGGACAACCATGGGTGGTATGTCCCCTCCAAAGTAATGTTTGAGTCTATGACCGTTCACCTCTATGTTAGGTCTGTTGGTTGAAGATGAATCAACGGTACCATAAGGGAAAACTTAGGTGATGGTGAACGGTCTGGTCCAGCGGGTCTTAAGCTTGCCCGAGAAAATCTTTAATCGAGAATTGAAGAGAAGGACTCGATCACCATCACCGACGTTTGATATATGAACGATTAAAATAAAGAAACCTCAATCGAACGCGTATTCGGTTGTGCGAAGATTACAAGAGTTTTCTTATGATCTTGAGGCTCTTTTCTGACCTTTCATGCTCTTCTATTCATCTGATAGTCGACTTGGTGGTTTAAGGCTTCACTTGCACACTAAAAACTCATTTTTGAGTCTTCTATTTATAGTGTCTGAAAAAGACTCGATACGTAATATCTGGCAAGGTCGATACGGCGTATTGGGCTGGATTCCTTGGAGTGCGCAGCATAAAACATATACGTTTATATTAAAAATCTTTGATTCATTCCAATTTACTGATTTACTGTATCTTTGAATAGTTATCTTCATGGATACGGCGTATGTAGACAGGCATGGAACTTCCATATTGGAATTGGTCAAAATACGTTTTCTTGTGAAGTCTTGTCCCCGCTGTTACGCCTATCTAGTTTTGCTGGAGTACACCATATTGGTTCAAATTCAAGCAATCTTCAAATATCTTTGTTTTAGCTCTAAATTATGCGCCTTTTAGCTTGTCTTCATAAAACACTCCTGAATTACTGCATTTATCAACTTTAAAGCAATTAAGTACCAAATAATGCAATAATTATTTAAAAGTTGGCAAAACAGATGAGATAAATGATATAATAGAGTGACATTATTTGATGTCATCAAATACCCCCCACTTGAATCCACTTGTCCTCATGTAACTTTAGAAAAAAAAAAGTTCAGTGTAATGAAAAATGTGTCCTAAACCGAATGTCGAGGATTTTTCCGTTTAAAGCATCGTTTTTCCTAATCACCTGTACATGACCAAGCTCTTTCACAAATATGGAAATGAAACACTCAGATCAACTCAACCAAATTTAAGGGTGCAACATTTAAGTAGTACGCTCAATTGCTCGGTCGTGATTAGTTTCCTATCATAGGCTTGGCAAGGATACACATCTCCACCGCTAAAGCTAAGGAGAAACAAGTCAAAAGATAAATTGGGTTAAGAAGGCTTAGGGTTGATCATTCAACAATCTTTCACCATAAGTACCACACCAACAAGGCAGCTGCATCATACATACACGGCCGTAACGACGAAATAGACATATACAATCCGATCACATCCTTGTTCGTTTTAACCCAGCGGTTAGGAATGAAGAACGATATAGGTAGGGGAGAGTTCGAACTTTCACCAAAATCTTCATCCGAACAAGGCAGCTAGACAACTGCAATACATGCCTTAACGACGGAATAGACATGCATGCTTGAACAAGTTCGAGTGGACACTAAGGTTAGTTGCTAGGAAAGGGAAGTAAAATGGTTGTTAAATAAAATATACAAAACAAATAGATTAAAGCCAACAAATAAGGTACGGTTGCTAGTAACTTTCCCCCGACCGTTCCATGATAAAGACTCAAACATATAGACAAACGCCTCGATCACAGAAATGACAAAGACAACCTAAGTTGACGTTCCCATAACGGTCAACTTCCCTTACATCCCGCCTCTTTATACAAACTTTTACAGAATAAGTGGTGATAATACGGCCACTTTACAAGACTTTACATCATTATTTTTTGGTTATCGTAATCAATGAATAATCGATCCTTACCAAGTAATTCCTTCGTATAGAAACAATTTTTTTAAACCGACTATTTTTCTCATTACATTTTTTTGCTTTTCTCTTTTTTAACAACGAATACATCATAAATCTTCGGTTTTAATTCCCGGTCTGTTCAAACTATCATAATTCATATCAGAATAATCTTTTCCTCAGTCGTAGGTACTATTCTTCGAACATGATTCATAATCACGAAAATAACGAAACTTACGAGCTATATATTTTTCCCATTACGGTGTGCAATTTCTCGACCATTACGTAGATAGAAAATTTTCATTTTGACACAAGAAATACAAGACTTTACACGAAAGGAACTAGCAACATTGATTAAAATAGGCTTAATCTACACAGTAGGCTAAGGTGCAAAGGTGTAACGAAACATATAATATGGTGTAGAAAAGAAAGGGATGGCTCAACAGGTTATTCTAGGGAATCTTACTCTAAAAATGAGAGTAAACAAAGGGTTACACGGGAGTTAACTAACCAATTGTAGGTAGTTAATTTATGACATGTATGGCTATTTGGTTAATCCTAAAATTATCAGCTGAACATGTTCCTCCACTAAATCCTAGTACTAATCATATGCGGTCTCGAGTGATATACCAACCAAGTTCTAAATCCACTACATCACCGGGCACACTCAATAAATTTTGGTGGGAATTTTGTAAAAAAGTTTGGAAACGAAATAAGGCTTAATTCTCATATATTATCAAGGGTTATAGTATACGCTAGGTAATGTAACAGAGATTTTTCTAAAAGGTCATGCTGAAATTTTTTTTAAATTTTTTAGACCATTTTAAAGACTTTGCATGTTATTTTGTAAAAAAGAAGACAAGTACTGTTCTAATCTCCATCCCTCGTACTTAAATTATACAACTCCTCGTTGTATAGATAAAAACAATAAAATACATAAAGGAAAATAGAATTAGAACGGAAAACTCCCAGTTGTTTTGCTCGAGATGATTCTCCAAGTTAAGTTCTTGAGCAAAAATGTGTTGAACAGCCCGTCTTGAGATTTCAAGACTCTAACAATTCGAGATTTCCAGATTTATAAATACTTGTTGTTTCGTTTAGAAGGTCCTGTATTAACATAAGAAATAAGTGCAACTCCACTCTCCGTGTATTTGTAAAATACAGCAAAACTAATAAATGTACAGAAGTCAATACATCGTAATTCCTACCCAGGATACGCCGCATTGATTACCTAGTATAAACGTTTATTCATTTAATGAATACGTCGTATAGACTCTGCTGAAAATAAAGACTGGAAAACGTTAAGAAGGTCAATACGCTGTATCCATGGGGTTTAGATAAGCCGTATAGACAGTCTGGGAAGACATACTCGATAACAGAAAGATAAATTCTGGGTTGTCTCCCGGCAAGCACTTTTGTTGACAGAAAAGCCTTTATGTTAGACTTGCCCAATTTAATCTCATCCTTATAAAACAACTTGTGTCAACGGGATTGCCAAATGCACATACAAATTTCTTGATTAGGAAAAATGTAATGGCATCCCTTTGTTTAAATAATTTACAAGTCACACGATTTTAACCAATATACACTTAATACCCTTGATAAAATTTTCAGTTTTAAAAAATTTATTTAGATGTATTCATGACTTGTTGTCCAAAAGCTTATTTGACCATGTTCATAGTGCACCATCATCCGTATTTATTACATTACCCCCCAAAGACTGTTCAATATCGATTTTATTATCATCATTGTCCTTATTCGATTTTGAATCATCGGGATAAATTACGTTAAAAAGAAAAAAATCATTAAAGCATTTAACGTTTTGTTCCTCTTCATCACATTTAGAAAAGAATGTTTTACATGCTTTCAAATCAATTCCGATATGTTGAGGACTTAAAGCGGGTTTAGTTAAAAAATTAGTTTTTAGACGTCAGAGCCATCCATTGTAAATAATGGCTGGAAATCATTCTCACAATCTTTAAAGAATCTAAATCATCAAAACAACTAATCGTGGAGGCTCGGGTGAATGGAAATGAAGCCATATTGACGTAATCATTATCATTTTTTCCGAATCCGTTTTTTGAAATCGTTGATAGAAATTATTTTATAAGAAAATGAATTTTTGTCATAAATCACTGTGTAATCTTCATCGTCGGATTCGTCAAATGATATTCTAAAGTCAATTTTATTATCATTAAGAGGACTTACCGTGGTTCATACGAGGGCATTTTTCAGATGTAAACGCGTCATCAAAAACTATAGCTGGGAATTCAGTTTCAACAGATCTGCGGTCGTGAACGTCTTCATACACCAAATCCTATCATACGTACATTTCCCAGTTAATACACCCTTACCAACCTATGAATTTTTTCTTCCTCAAGCCTGATGTACTCTTAGCATAGTATATGTTAGGTTGTCCATTTGTGATCTGTAATAGATTTGCTAGAAAAGAAAATTTGTCAAAAGCTTAATACGCCGTATTCAGTGTCTGAATATGCTATTGATGATAGAGTCGAATACGCGTATTGTTTGAAAAAACATTATCTCCGTACCTAAGAAGTGAATCGACCGTATTGAGTAGTCGTCTCAAATTTTACAGCAGGCTCTATCAATGCACATAACAAACACTCAATATGCAAAATATACAATGCAGGAAATTAAACACAACAAACCAAACACATAGAAACAATTATGCAATTTAAACTAAACTAAAACAATAATAAATAAGAATAAATCAACCTTACTCTCCGATATGGCGCAAAACTTGATGTGCGCTCGTGTAGGTGTTATTTTTTTGGTTATCAAGTTTTACTATTTATTTTATGCCGACTATACCTAAAAACAACACTCTAACGAGAAGTGTACCTGGTCAAGATGTAGCTTCGTTGGTAAGTAGGGTGTTGATCACTATGAGCGAGAGCGTTAGTATCTAATTTATCAGTATTTTAGTTATCTAATTTATGCAAAACCTAAGCTAATGATAAAGGGGTGGTTCAGCCTGAGAGGCTGGCATGAGTTTTGGTTATCTAAACTAAGGTTTTGATGACAAGTAAAGCAATAAACACACACAAGAAGATTAGCAAATGATAGAGAAGCGGTCAATTATAAAGAAAACATATCAACCTTGAATAATCTGATAAAACGCAGGTTGCCTTATTAGTAGCAATGATATCTTATCTCAAGTGGCATAATCATCTAAACTTAGGCGGGACAAGTCATCCTAAACTAAATACGAACAATCCTATCATAAATAAATTGCTTCGACATAAAGCAAATCATTTTTTATAATGAAACATTACGGGTCACCTGCCAGTCCAACTAAGCTCATAATTTAAAGACAAAGACAGAACATTATTTGTGATCATATTGGTCCAGCAATATAAAACACGATATAGAGAGTTATCCCAGTATCTAGTTCACTTGTTAGGTGTAACCAGACCCAGTTGAATGATAGGTCGCATATTCAAACACGTAGACAAGTATCATGTGATAAACATAATTAAACTTCAACGATAAATTAAGAAATTGATTTTAAAACAAACCAAACATTAAATCTTCATTAAGATGGCTAATACCCTAGGGTATTATCCCATAACCATTGTAATTATATAAGCATGATCAAATAACCAAGGTAAACTAAACATTTTACCGAACGATACCAAAAATTAAATGATTACAAAAGTATAGGAATTACACGGTGTCTTCTATGGAATCTTGATCGATGATTGACCTTTGGTTGCTCTTCTTTTCTTTAGAAAATCTTCTTTTATGTGTATGGTATAAAGAATATGATTTTGCACACTAAAAACTCATTTTTGAGTCTTCTATTTATAGTGTCTAAAAATGGCTGGATACGCCGTATTGAGCTAGGTTAATACGGCGTATTGGGGTGTTTTCCTTGGAGTGCGCACTATGTTTATAATCAATCAAATATTCATTCCTAGATTATAATTATCTCTGTATCTTTGAATGTCTATCCAGCTAGATACGGCGTATGGTAGAAGGGTGATACGCCGTATTGGGAATTGTTTGTACGCGTTTTCTTGTGAAGAGTTGGCGCTGATACGCCGTATCTCTTTTTGTGGATACGGCGTATTGGGCAGAATTAAGCAATCTTCAAATATCATCATTTTAGCACCAAAATATGCGCTTTTTAGCATGTCTTCACAAATCACTCCTTAATTACTCAAATAACACTTTTAAGCAATTAAGTACAAATTCTTGCAATAATTATATAAAAGTGGGTAACTTATTCGGGATAAATAATGGTATAAATGTAACGTTATTTGATGTCATCAGGTATAAACTCATTTCTCTTCTAAATATGATTTCTACTGAATTCACTCAATTTGTTATGTGTTACGTTACCATGATTATAGAGTAGTCATCTCATGTTTGTTTAGGCTAAATAGGATGTATGATGTAAACATGCCATGATATTTATGCTTATGATTATAATAATAATATGCTCGATGTTGTAATATTTGGATAATTGTTACATGTTTGATTCATCATTTATAATAGAAAAAGGTCGAAAGGCGCTCACTTTGGTGCGGTTTCGTATTATTTATCTATGAATGACCCGATGTTAATCTTGTGATAATTGATTAATAAAACATTTATCAACCCAAATATAAAGATGTTTAACACCTAATCATATGTCTAACGAACTTGATTAGGATAGTTTATTATCATTATCATCATCCGCAAATCAATCTTTAAGCATTTGATATATTAAGGGGTAAAGGCCGAAAGGATTTCTATTTATATTAAATAGTTAATTGCTTGAATGATTACCCGTCTATTCTTGCTTTTATGCTTTAATTTTGTGGAAAACTAGAAGGGGGTTGAATAGTTTACCGCTTTTTAAATTAATGTTATGTTTGTTTATAAAACCTTAGATTCGACTTTATGTGATCTCAATATGTGTACAATATGAACAATACAAGTAAGTAAGTAAATGACAAGTAAATATG
>BQNB010210232.1:0-10283 GCA_026074375.1 Tanacetum coccineum
TTCTACATAGTCAACTGTATTTATACATCTTGGCTATCATCCTTAATAGGCTGCAGAGATCTATTCAACTAGGGACTCACAAAAATGATTACCATGCTTTTAGTTGGACAAAATGTTTTGTAGAAAATAAGGAAAACAAAGATCGCGTTTATTTCGTCGTTTTCCAACAAAATTCTACCCATGTCTATTTTCCCCTTATTTCCTACGTTTTTATAAGTATTTTGATGTTTATGTACGCTTACAGACGTTTTTTACGATTTCGACAGTTTTTTTACGTTTTCGTCCTTTTTTTTATGTTTTCGTCCGTTTTTTACCATTTCGTCCGTTTTTTGCTATTTCGTCCCCTTTTTTACGATTTCGTTCGTTTTTTTACGATTTCGTCCCTTTTTTTACGATTTCGACAATTTTTTACGTTTTCGTCTGATTTTTACGTTTTTGTCCGTTTTTTTACGATTTCGCCCCTATTTTAAGTTTTCGTCTGTTTTTACAATTTCGTCCTTTTTTTACGATTTCTTCCTTTTTTTTACGATTTCGTCCGTTTTTTTTACGATTTCGTCCGTTTTTTACGATTTCGTCTGTTTTTTTGCGATTTCGTCTGTTTTTTTACGTTTTCGTTCGTTTTTTTACGTTTTCGTCCGCTTTGTTACGATTTCGTCCTTTTTTTTACGATTTCGTCCGTTTTTTACGATTTCGTCCCTTTTTTTACAATTTCGTCTGTTTTTTTACGTTTTCGTCCCTTTTTTTATGTTTTTGTCCTTTTTTTATGATTTCGTTTGTTTTTTTACGATTTCATCCTTTTTTTACAGACGAAAACGTAAAATTACAGACGAAAACGTAAAAACTGACGAAAACGTAAACAACGGACGAAATCGTAAAAAACGGGCGAAAACGTAAAAAAAGGATGAAATCGTAAAAAACGGACGAAAACGTAAAAAAACGGATGAAATCGTAAAAAACAGACGAAATCGTAAAAAACGGACGAAATCGTAAAAAACTGACTAAATCGTAAAAATATTACGAAATCGTTAAAAAACTGACGAAACGTAAAAAATGGACGAAATCGTAAAAAAAGGATGAGATCGTAAAAAATGGACGTAAAAGAACGGATGAAAACGTAAAAAAGCAGACGAAGACGTAAAAATACGGACGAAAACGAACGAAAACGTAAAAAAACGGACGAAAACGTAAAAATACGGACAAAAATGTTAAAAAACCATTAAATAAATAAGATTCACCAAGTAGCCCATTTATTCCATTAGTGTCCGTTTTAGCCCGTGCCCATTTTGGCCCATACCCGTTTTGCCTGATGCCCGCGCCCGCCCGTTTTGCCGCCTCTATTTTTGTGTTTCGAATATGTCTTTATAATATTACAAAAGTAAATAGAGAATTGAGATAGAAACAACAACACTTGAACATGTATTCTAGTTTTGTAAAATGGAAAACACAAACATATGTTTCTTTAACTAAACGCGTTTTCCAAATTTTCAATTGTTTTGTGGAGATGGAAACCCCCTCCTTTTTCCTACAAAACGGGAAACAGAAAATGATGAAAAATGTTTTCAACTAAACGCAACCTTAGTGTCTTTGCACATATCATATATCATAAATTAAAGTACCAATATAATAGTAGAGGGACCATTATTGTAAAAGTTGTAACTATAACGAGTAAAGCCATTATGAGGCATAGACCAACAACATTAGGAAGACTCTCGTGTAATATGGGCCCACTGTCAAATTGCCTTTTTACATAAAATCTCTCCTATATAAAACTCACACACAATCGCAGAAACAAAGAAAAACAAGAGTATCTCAAATTAAAATATGGCAGAAATTTATGATAACAATAGTAATTTTAATAGAAATCATGGTGTTTTTAGGATTTCATTATGTGGCGGTGCTAAAGAAGTTGAGCAAATATCAAGAGATGGCAGTCAATATAGTTTAACCACAGGAATTTTACCTTCTCTTGGTGCTCGTAGTACTCGTGGTGTTAAGCTTCGTAACTGTATCATAGCACCTTATGATCGTCGTTACAGGTATATTTGTATACATACTTCATATGTGCATGTTGTCTAGAGTGTCTGCAGCTACTGTTATTTTCTTGAAATTCATAGTTTTGATGTTCTGTTGTCTAAGTTTTTTTTTTCTTTTTAATTTAAAGTAGAAAAACAGTTCATAGTTTGTTTGCCTGAGATAAGTTATACCAGTCGGTGAAATTAGTGCGTCACTGTTTTGAAAACCGAACCGACCATTGATCGAACCAGCTGTCTGTCTCGAAAACCAGATTATGTCACAATATAATCATAATCATCATGATATATGATGTGAAACTAGAATGTTGAATATTGATCTTGTTTTGCATCTTTGCCTAATTATATTCTTGTTTTGTACCACAGATTCTATCACAGTTTTTACAGAATATAATAACGTTAATTACTGTCCAATAAACGTTTCACTATCTTTTACTCGTAATAAATTCGGTCTGCAAAAGTATAAGTAAATATTTGAATTCTTTGAACAATGTGCCTTTTTTAGTTACCCTACTTGAATGCTTCTATCATCGAAGCTACCGGCCATCCACCAAAATTATAACGATCATTACTTTTGTAACTGATTATATTTAATATATATATCTTCTATGTTCTTATCTTTTTTATCTATCTTTTGATTTCGTATGTTCTTTTATAAGAGTTTAAGCATTAAATATTGTTTATTGAATAGAAAAGAATTTCCTAGTATAACGAGATTTCTTAACATGAAAAAGTGAAAAGTAAACAAGAGAGATATAATAAAACAAACAAGAGTATCTTTTACTGTAATATATTTACGATGATAACAATAATAATAATGCATGAAAAAGGAATGATATGGACGGAGATAATTATAGATTCGGTTGGCAACTTTGAAACTTTTTTGTTCTTTTAAAATTTCACAAGATGTACTTAGGAATCTTGTGTTGATTTTGGATGGTTTATACTAGAAGAACAATTCTAATGAATTACTGTTTCTTGACTTTCTTAGAATATCTCTAATGATTCACATCGTACGGTGTCTGATCTTTAACCATCGATCAATTCTCTCTTGATTTTGTATCCTGTGATCGGTATGTAACAAAATTTTGTAGGCGTATAAATACCGGGATTCTTTTTAATCTAGCAATCTACTTTCCCTTTATGTCAAGTTATACAAATGTTGCCATTGACTAGTTGGTAAATAATTTCTTTGGTAATATATGAATGAATATGACAGTGAATTGAATGAAAACGAAATCAGTATTTGTTCTTTCTTTGGCGTCTAATATTGACTCAGTTGAAAGAAAACAATGACTTTGCATAGAACGTGTCTTCAAGCTTGTAAGAAGCCAACTGCTAATCAACTTTGTGATCGGTATTCTAGATAATTATGCTTTCTGAGAACAATAAGAATATTGTTTGTGTTGGTTTCGTCGATACATACAGTTTTGAATATTTGTTAAATGAACGATAATATTAGTTATATGTGCCTATATGTAAGGTTACTTTAACTGCTGAATTTTGACCCCTATTAGTTATTTTACTTTTTTCAGGGTATGGGATACATTTTTAGTAGCTTTGGTGTTTTATACTGCATGGGTATCCCCATTTGAATTTGGTTTTCTTGAAAGACCAAGGAGACCTCTCTCAGTTATTGATAACGTCGTCAATGGGTTTTTTGCAATTGATATTATTCTTACATTCTTTGTGGCTTACCTTGATAAAAGTACATATCTTCTCGTGGACAATCCACAGAAGATTGCTTGGAGGTATACACGTAGTTGGTTGATATTCGATGTCATCTCTACCATTCCATCTGAACTAGCCCAGAGGTTATCCCCCAGGTCTTTGCAAACCTATGGATTGTTCAACATGTTTAGACTATGGCGTTTGCGTAGAGTTAGTGCCATGTTTGCTAGGTACGTACAAATCAGTCGATTCATAATTTGTTTTGTTTTGATAGGTCAATCGGTTAATTAAAGACGGGTAACGGCCAAATGTAATTTTAATGCATAAAACCTGCTACAAACCATTTTATTTAAGAGATAAAATTATTAGACTATTTAGTATAAAAATTTATAATCATAATCAACACGCTACATACTCTTTTGGACAAAAAGTGTTTTTGGTCGACCAACCCGTCACGCAACAAAACTACCTATTCTGTCACGGTACACAACTACGTCGGAGCTTCAATCTTGATCGTTATTGTCTTGTAGTTTACTCTATTTTGTTTTTTTTAACAGATTGGAGAAAGATAAGAACTTCAACTACTTTTGGGTTCGCTGCGCGAAGCTTATATTTGTAAGTACCAATGAAACTATGTTATTATATAAAACGTCACAGTTACTAAATAAAAATGTATATACAGGCTCATTTGAAATTGTGAAACTACTAAAGCTAACATGGCGTACCTATGATTATAGGTTACCCTCTTTGCGGTACACAGTGCTGGATGTTTTTACTACTACCTTGCTGCAAAATTTCCTCAACCTGGCAGAACTTGGATCGGATATGATAACGAGGGGTTCAAACACGAGAGCTTGAGCACCCGTTACGTGACATCCATGTATTGGTCAATCACAACTCTCACCACTGTGGGATATGGTGACCTGCATGCTCAGAATAGAAGGGAGATGATCTTTGTCATATGCTATATGCTTTTCAACCTTGGATTGACATCATATCTTATAGGAAATATGACCAACTTGGTTGTCCATGGCACCAGTAAAACTAGGCAATTTGTGAGTATTTTTTTTCTTGAGTCTTCATTTTTGTTATAAATTATTATTATACTTGTTATTAACCGTTAAGCTGTTTTATAGAGGGATACCATTCAATCCGCCTCGAGTTTTGCTCATAGGAATCAGTTGCCTGTTCGGCTGCAAGATCAGATGCTTGCACATTTGTGTCTGAAGTTTAGAACTGATTCAGAGGGACTTCAACAACAAGAGACTCTTGATTCACTTCCAAAAGCGATCCGGTCGAGCATTTCTAATTTCCTATTCTATTCGCTTCTAGATAAGGCCTATTTGTTTCATGATGTGTCCAACGACTTGCTCTTTCAGCTGGTATGTCATATCTCTTACCGACTTAGTAAATTTACTAAGAATTAAATGTTGGTTTTAAACTTGTAATCAATGTTGGAAATTTTGAAGGTGTCGGAAATGAAAGCCGAGTATTTTCCTCCGAAGGAAGATGTGATTTTGCAAAATGAAGCACCAACAGATTTCTACATACTTGTTACAGGAGCAGTGGTGAGCATTAATTTCATATCTATTACAAAGTCATATACAAAAGATTACTGGGTCTAATGCTTTAATTGTTTGACCAGGAACTCATCGTTATGAAACATGGAGTTGAACAGATTGTAGGAGAATTAAGGCCGGGTGATCTTTGTGGTGAAATTGGGGTTCTTTGTTATAGACCTCAACTTTTCACGGTTCGTACCAAAAGATTAAGTCAGTTATTAAGGTTGAACCGTACCACGTTTTTGAACATTGTTCAAGCCAATGTTGGTGATGGAACTGTCATTATGAACAATCTCCTACAGGTTTGTTCAAGTTATAGCATCTGTCTTCGTATCAATTACCCTTCATTTTATGACAATTGTTGTATCTCCTTGATTCATTAGACTCATCTTTTTTCTTTCCTTCTGAGAGCAGCATTTGAAAGGAAAGAATGATCCTATTATGGAAGGAGTGTTGCTGGAGACGGAAAACATGTTGGCTCGTGGCAGGATGGACTTGCCCCTAAGTCTGTGCTTTGCTACACTCAGAGGAGACGATTTGTTGTTGCACAAACTTTTAAAGAAAGGTCTTGATCCAAATGAGTCGGACAACAATGGAAGAACTGCTTTGGTATGCACATATTTGATCGCAAATTAATTATTATTGCATTGGACATATACCTCAATTTGACTTTCATAGTGTTTTGTGTTTTTTCTCAGCATATAGCAGCGTCAAAAGGAAGTGAGAACTGTGTTAATCTGCTGCTAGACTATGGAGCAGATCCGAATTCCACAGATTCAGAAGGGAACGTTCCTTTGTGGGAGGCTATTATGGGTGGTTATGATACTGTGGTTGGACCTTTGACAAGTTATGGTGCCACTCTATCATCAGGTGATGTAGGGAAGTTTTCTTGCATTGCAGCTGAGCAAAACAACTTAAATTTGCTTAAGAAAATCATCCTTCATGGAGGAGATGTCACCCGTGCTAGAAGTGATGGATACACGGCTCTCCACGCTGCAGTATGTGAGGGTAACATCGAGATAGTGAAATTCCTACTAGACAAAGGAGCCAACATTGACCAACAAGATCATCATGGTTGGACCTCTCGAGACTTGGCTGACCAACAAGGACATGAAGATATAAAGAATCTCTTCTTGACTGTTAAGTTCACAGATGAGCACCAGTTCACCAGACCCGCACCCGCGCTACTCGTACCGATCCCTGAAGAAAAACGTGTTCGTGATTCCCTGCGCGTGAAGTTTCTTGGGAGGTTCAAGAGTGAGCCAACAATTCAGTCCGGTTCTCAAGATGCGGATGAAGGGTCTTTGGGTCGATCACGTAGAAGACGAAGAGGTGATAATTTTCACAATTCTCTTTTCGGGATAATGTCAAATGCTAGAGAGGGTGACAACAGTATAGACTTGGTGTCACCAAGACCTAAAAGCATTGTTGTTGGAGGTGGCGGGAGGGAAAACCCGGGTAGGGTGATTGTAAGTTGCCCCGAGAAAGGAGACATTGCGGGGAAGCTTGTCTTCTTACCAAAGACCTTCCATGAGTTGCTGGACGTTGGTGTAAAGAAGTACGGTTTTTTGGCATCAAAAGTTGTAAACAAAGAGGGGGCAGAAGTAGATGACATAGAAGTAGTTAGGGACGGTGATCATTTGGTATTCGTCAGTGATGCAAGTCAGACAGCTAAAGATAATCCTAAAGAATCTGAGGGGGAAATCTAAGATAACCCCATCGGCATCTAGTAGTAGTAACTCAATTTCTAATTGTTCATCTCTTGGTTTATGACTATTTTCATGTGCAAGCAATTATATTGACAGTTAACTTTGTTTTTTTGACAATATAGATCATTAACTTACTTCCTAATATTTTGGTGCACATTTTCAAGCAAATAGTCTTAAAAAATCAACCTCCAACAGTGCAAAATATATATCATTACTAGGTATTTCAGTATATATAATATTGCGAAAAGCAAAAAAGCATATAAGAGACGAACATAACTATAACAATGGCTAAGCAACACATATAACGCCACACGATGATAATCATATACTACGTATGTTTTTTCTGTATAAATTATTTACTTATATATGCATATAATATATAATATATTATGTAGTATATATATAATGTATATGTATTATATAAAATACGATAAAAGACTTTACCATCCATTCTTTACAAGACACACTACTGGCATATCAAGCATTATATACCTAGAACTGACATGACTACTACCATATATATCTTGGATACTTTTGGTATTCAGCAGCGATCACAATAGAAAACTCACAAGAGCTTCAGCATTCTTAGGCGTTCTTCATGTGCTGGATCCAAGTTTGGAGGGGTGTAACGTCCATGAAGATCCTCCACCACATATTCCTGCAAAAAGGGAAAACGGAAAAATTAGCAATTGTCAGCGAAACAAGTAAATGAACAACCCATCAACGGAAAAGGAAAGAGAGGGATTCGAACCCTCGGTATCTTTGCAAGATTATGTATTTGCATCCTACACTTACGCTTTTAACTAGAGGTGGCAAATCATACCCATATGTCTCAACTTAGGCTATTTGGACTCTTTTTTTGAACATCATGGGCTAATGGGGTATCCTCTTTTATTGTAATTGGGCTATTTGGACAACACAGAAGCTTTGTATTGAATAAGCAGGTATTATGCAGAGAAGGAAAATATGTGATGGGTATTTTTTGCCCATTGGTTAAACTTGGGTCTAGTTGGGTCTCCTTTAATAGTTTAGATGGGTCTAGTTGGTTTTCATCCGTTTTTATGTTTTCTTACATTTTCATACGTTTTTTCACAGTTTTTGATGTTAATTATACATTTCGTACGTATTTTTACGTTTTCATACGTATTTTAACGTTTTCCGCCATTTTTTTTTATGTTTTTGTCCGTTTTCGTACGTTTTCATGCGTTTTCGTGCGTTTTGATCCGTTTTCGTACGTTTTTTTACGCTTTCGTTTGTTTTCACACGTATTTTTACGTTTTCGTCCGTTTTCGCAATTTTTTTACGTTTTCGTCCGTTTTCGCACTTTTTTTACGATTTCGCACGTTTTTTATGTTTTCGCACGTTTTTTACGTTTTACGCATGTTTTCGCAAAAGCGACGTAAACAATCGAAAGCGTAGAAAAACGTGCGAAAATGTAGATAAACATGCGAAAACGTATTAAATGTACATAAACATGCCAAAACGGATCAAAACGTGTTAAGACGTGCGAAAACGAACGAAAACGTACTAAACATAGAAAAACGAACGAAAGCGAACGAAAATGTAAAAAAACGTGCCAAAACATAGAAAAGCATAGAAAAACGTACAAAAACGTACGAAAATGTAGAAAAACGTACGAAGACGTAGAAAACCATATAAAACGTACGAAAACGTTCAAAAACGTATAAGAAAGCGCGAAAACGTAAAAAAACGTGCGAAAACGAACTAAAACGTAGAAAAACCCGTCAAAACGTACTAAACGTGCGAAAACGTACAAAACGTACGAAAACATACGAAAACGAATGAAAACGAACGAAAATATAGAAAGACGTGCCAAAACGTAGAAAGACGTGCCAAAACGTAGAAAAGCGTGTGAAAACATAGAAAAATGTAGAAAAACATACGAAAACGTACGAAACTGTAGAAAAACGTACGAAAATGTATAAAACTTACGAAACGTGTGAAAACGTACGAAAACGAACGAAAACGTAGAAAAACGTGCCAAAACGTATGAAAACTTAGAAAAACGTATAAAACGTACACAAACGTATAAAAACGTGCGAAAACGTAAAAAAACTTGCGAAAACAGATTTGCAAAAACGTATGAAAACGTGCGAAAACGAACTAAAACGTAGAAAAATGTGCGAAAACGTACGAAACGTGCGAAAACGTAGAAAAACGTGCGAAAACGTATAATACGTACGAAAACGTTCAATAACGTAAAAAATGTGCAAAAACGTATAAACAAAAAATTTGGACACTTTACCCGTTTGACCCAGGACCATTTGGCCCGCGTCCGTTTGATCCGAATTTTAAAAATCGCCCGTTTTGCCCGAGCCCGTTTGGCCCGATACCCGAACCCGCCCTACCCGCCCATTTTGCCACCTCTACTAGTTTTAACTATGGTAATTAATTTTTGTTTGGATCAAACAAAGTAAAAAGTAATTACTTTTTTTGGCGTAACATCTTACTTTAACAGTGCACCATTTCTTTAGAGGTCAAGTAATGACATACCAATATGATTGGTAAGTTGAGACATGAAAAATTTAAATTTGCTATTAGAGTGCCGATTTAGCATTCAAGTTAAACCTGATGTTTATTAGAATGTTTGGGTCCGGTGAGTCAAAATACAGTTGCAATAAGTTATTTTTATCTATACTCCTTATAAAGGAGATTTAGGATTCTTTTTTAATGCTAAGGGAATCTTGAATTTTGAAACCGTCTAATTAAATGTGAGAAAATTTTAAAACCGTTTAATTGAATGCTAATTGAAATGCGTAAATGAATGCTAATTTCAGTCAATGCTAAAGTTCAAATTATTAACCCATGCCTATATAAAAATAGGTATTCATCATTCATAATTCATCATTCAAGTAAAAAAATGAGCAATGAGACTCGATAACAAAAAAATCATTCATGCTAAATCAGAAGCAGAAACAATGGTACGTTTTGTCCTAATATTGTGCTTGTTCTAATATTGTGCTTGTCCTAATATTGTGCTTGTATTTGTATTTGTGTAGACTCGTCCCAATTCTGCCCTGCTTTACATCCTATTGATGTAGAAAATTATGATGTTTCTCATTCGGATGATGAAGATGAAGCTGAAAAAGATGTTGCTGCATCTTATAGAATAGAATGATAAATGAAAATGTTTTATAAAAATGCTATGTAAACAAACTGGATCAAATAAATATACTTTTGATTTGAATACAGTAATTGTTTCTGTCAATTAGCATTTATATAAGAAATGGTGATTTAAAAGATGTGTTGATCATATAATTAACTGAGCCAAATTTGTTCTCTAACTTTCT
>BQNB010210234.1:0-10283 GCA_026074375.1 Tanacetum coccineum
TTAAATCTCTCAATTTATTTATATTTTGGTTATCTAATCTAAGTTAATTCTAATCAAAGTCAAACCTATGCTAATCTTATGTTAGTTATAATCCTAATTCTAACAGGTAAAAGAGGGGTTTCAGCTTGAGAGACTAACACGGGTTTGGTTGGTGACTACAATCAATTCAAGACACTTTAACCCACGCAAGCAAATTATCAAAAGATAAAAGAGCAGTCAAGGCTTATGATAGAAAACTATATTAGCCATCATTAATCCGATTAGAAGTTGTTTGTTTATTCAGTGCAATGATTACTTATCTTGAAGAGGCATATCATTCTTAGACTTAGGCGGGACTTCATCCTAAGACCTAGACACATTAATTCTGTTACAATTAAAACATCCACATAAAGCATCCTTATATATTGATCATAATTCATCTAGAGGACGACACCGTGTATGTCGTACGAACCCTAACTCATTGAGACTTTACCCACTTACTGCTTAACGGTAACTTATGTTAGGTGGTAGTCCACAATCCAAACTATACCAATGATCAGAACTTATTAGTTAGTACTAAGCCACTACCTTCTACGGTACAACCAGTTCAATCAGGCAAGCAAGACATTATTAGTGATCCTATTTGTTCTACCTAAACTCAATACTATATGGAGAGCTATCCCGACTCTTAGCCTACACCCAAACAACACCGAAGTTGAAGCGCTTTAAATATGTAGAACTAGACCCAGTTGAATGATAGGTCGCATACTTAAGCACGTAAACAAGTATCATGTGATAAATATAATCAATAAATCAACGATAAGTTAAGAAATTAAGATATAAACAAAACCAACCATTCAGATCTTCATAATAATGGCTAATACCCGAAGGTATTAGCTTTCAAAAATCATAATGAATACAAGAGTAATTGTTTTATCCAAGGTAAACTAATCGAGTTAACGAATGATACCAAAAACTGAACGATTACAAAAGTATAAGAAATTACACGTTGTCTTCTATGGATTGGAATGCGTTGCAAGACCTCTTCTATGTAACACCCCTAAATCTGGGTAGCAGCGGAATGTTGAATATCCGAGGGCGTTACTTCATAGATCAATAGCACAAGACAAGAGAACGACCACTAAATGTGTCATTTGAAAAAGATACATTGGATTAACAAAATACTTGTTTATTACACAAGCTCATGGCTTTAAATGGTTCAATAATATAATAAAAGATTCCGGTTTATAACAATTATCCCCAAACTGTAATAAGACCCCAAATCTTTAATGTAGACTCTTCAATTATTGACTTCCAATGTATCATCGCACCTTGTGCCATACTGACCTGAAAAGCATGCTTAAAACGTCAACATAATGTTGGTGAATTCATAGGTTTATGTAAATCATTGGTAGGACCGCAAGATTTCCAAGTGTATGATTAAGCAACAGATGCAAACATCATAAAAAGTAATTACGTTTTCCTAAGCTCATGACACAGAAGCTTAACATGTATGAATGCAAATAAATTTGCCATTAAGTGTCCGTGAATGATGTGCTAACCCTGCAACATCCCTAAATTCGACATGGTATGCGTTCGTTCCCGATGATAGCTAATCACCCGAACGGGGATTGTCAATCCTAAATAGATCTATTCATAACATTCGTGCTCACATAATGCAATTCCCAACTACATCTATGCAATTAACAGTTCATGATGATGGACATAAATAATAGCTAAGTGTTTTTTCAGTGTGAGTGAGTAAATACAGCTTCTTCTCACACTGAAATCTAGAAAGCTTTATAAGGGATACTGAGTTTTTCAAAACATACTTCATTGAACATTACAGAAGCCTATCATCTATTACAAAAGACAATAAAAATACAACAAGAGTACTTAGTCTAACTTGTATCCCAATGCTTCTTGCTTCTCCCTTTTTTATTTTAACTTTTCTTGATCAGGGTATTTAGCAATAACTTCGTAGGCTTTAGGAAGATATAGATTCTATTGGGTCTTGATCATTAAGGCCATTACTAGGTATGACACAAGAGAATCCACTCTAACCTTGTAAATATCATTCCATCTTTGGAATGCTTGATCACCACATTAGTGAAGAAGATCCCATACTCAGGTTCTTCAATGACCATATTGTTCACAAAAGGAACACCTTCAGGGAGGCTCCTATCACAATCCAACCCAGG
This sequence comes from Tanacetum coccineum, assembly GCA_026074375.1. Classification (NCBI taxonomy): domain Eukaryota; kingdom Viridiplantae; phylum Streptophyta; class Magnoliopsida; order Asterales; family Asteraceae; genus Tanacetum; species Tanacetum coccineum. Next base: position 2,181 of record BQNB010210234.1, read on the forward strand.
CACTTTGACTTGAGCAGGAAGAGCTGACTGAATTGTTAGGATTAAAAGACTTCATGATGATCTTGTAATTACTGCTGCTAAGGTTTGTGTTACTGTTGCTAAGTAAAACTTAATGTTGTCATTTATACTCAATGAAAAAATATTGCTAAGTAGTTAGTACTGCTAGTTCATAGTTACTATTGCTAGTGTAACTTAGTACTGCTAGTGTATATTAGTATTGCTAGTTACTACTGCTAGTATATGTTAGTAATGCTAGAGTAAAGTTAGTACTACTCGTGAAGATTGAAGAAAATATTCTAAGTAGTTACTATTGCTTGTACACAGGTATTGCTACTGGTGTATAAGTTACTACTGCTTGTTAAGAGTTAATGCTGCTGGTACAAAGTTATAACTGCTGAAAGATTACAACTGCTGAAAGATAAAGATTGCTTGAAGATCAAGATTACTTATGAGATAAGGATTGTTATTTATAGAATAGATCTTTGAGAATAATCTAAGTTTTAGGAATATATTGTAAAGCGACTAGGACTCCTGGTGTATAAAAGGAGATCATAGGTTATAGAGTTTATCATCATAAAAATCACAATCTAGAGAAATCTTTTGTTTTGATATCATTATAGCTTCAAGGTTTTGTAACCCTAATACTAGGAGAATATTCGTATTATTTGTAATAATAATATCTGAGCTTTTATTGTTGAAATTATATTGTTTTGTGTTACTGAAGAATTATTCTTATATTAAAGATTAGATTCCGCATAATCTTTAGTATTATCAAACAAAGTTTCTTAAACTAAGTTGTGTTAGATTTATCTAGCATAACTAAACCTTAAACAAGCTTAAGGAATTCGATCACTAGAAGTTAACTGGGACCAACAAGTGGTATCAGAGCTTGTTGCTTTGAGAAACTTTGCTAAGAAGACATGGATCAAGACTCAGTACATATGGTGGCTACATCAAAAGTGCCGATGCTCAAACCAGATGAGTATGAGCTTTGGAGGATGAGGATGGAACAGTACATCTAGATGATTGATTATTCTCTATGGGAAATTATAAAGAATGGTAATGCACCTCCAATAACAAAAGTTATTGAAGGTGTTGAGACTACAATTGCTCCTACAACTACTGAAGAAAAGGCACAAAGGAGGTTAGAGTTGAAGGCAAGAAGCACTTTATTGATGGGCATCCAATTGAAAACACAATTGAAGTTTAACTCCATTAAAGTTGCCAAGTCATTGCTGCAGTGTATTAAAAGAGGTTTGGAGGGAAGCTGTACTAAAAAGACTCAGAGGAATATTTAAAGCGTAGCAGTATGAAAAATTTTTACTGCATCTAGCTTGAAGTGTGGTTAGATCAAACTTTGTTAGGGCTTCATAATGCTTATCAGTCAGTTGGAGTTTCATGGTGGAAAGTATTCACAAGTAGATGTGAATCAGAAGCTCTAAGAAGTCTACACCAGAGTGGAACACAAATACATTGTGTGGAGGGAAACATGCCCTGAGATAAAATTACATTAAGCTTGGATGGATCTTTACAACAACTGGAAGATCTCATGAACTGAGGTCAAAAGGGCCATCAAGCTCAAAAAACACTAAAAAATTGCCCTTTGTGTCCTTAAACAGACCAGCAGTACAAATGGTTGCAGTTTAATTTGCTCATGGTGCTACAACTGCTAGACACTCAAGCTACCGAGATTAAACTCAAACAACCAATTGATAACTTGAGTGATGCTGTTATCTGTTCTTTATTTGCAAGTCAACCAAACAGTCCACAACTTGACAATGAGGACTTGCAACAAATTAATCCTAATGATTTAGGAGAGATGGATTTAAGGTGGCAGATGGCTACGCTAACAATGAGGGCAAGGAGATTCTTGAAGAACATTAGAAGAAAGATTACTGTTAATGGTAATAAGACCATTGGGTTTGATAAGTACAAGGTGAAGTGTTATAATTGCCACAAAAGGGGACACTTTGCAAGGGAGTGCAGGGCTCTAAGGAACCAAGAAAACAGGAATAGGGAGAATACAAGAAGGGTTGTTCCAGTGGAGACAACTACTTCTAATGCTTTGGTGTCTTGTGATGGTTCTGGTTATGATTGGAGTGATCAAGCAGAAGAAGGTCCAACTAACTTTGTACTCATAGCTTACTCTTCTATAAGTTCTAACTCTAAGGTATCTAATGATTCAAACTATTCATCATCTTATTTGGAAAATGTTAAAAATTCTTAAGAAACAAATGACAAAACTGTTAAAAGACTTAAGGGACATCTAGTTAAATGTTATTGGCTTATAATTATAGGTTTTGAGTCTTTGTAGAGCAAGACTTTCTAGTTTATAAGATAAATATGTCTGTTTATGAGATGACATAAAGGTCTTAAAACGTTGAGATCTTTAGAGAAAGTAGTCATTAAGAAGATTAGAAGGAGTTGAACTGGCCTCAAAAACAAAAAGATAAAATTCAGCTAACAGTAGAAAATTTTGAGAATTCATCTAAAAACTTAAGCAAATTAATAGATTGTTAGGTAGTTGATAAGTGCAAAATAGGTTTAGGGTATAATGCTGGTCCACCTCCCTATACAAGAAACTTTATGCCTCCAAAACCTGATTTGTCATTCTCAGGTTTAGAAGAGTTTACAAGTGAGCCTATAGTTATTAAGCCTATAGCTAAGAACTGTGAAGCTAAGGCTAGTGAAGCAAAGCCTAAAGCAGTTAGGAAGAATAATAGTGCTCTAATTATTGAGGATTGGGTGTTAGATAATAAGGAAGATGATGTGCCTCAGGCTAAGATTGAAAAGAAAACATTTAGGCCTAGTTTTATTAAGATAGACTTTGTCAAAGCTAAACAAACAAACAAAACTCATAGGAAAACTGTTAAACAAGTTGAGCACAATAGGCAAAACACTCACATTCCTAGAGGCAACCAAAGAAACTGGAATAATATGATGTCTCAAATATTAGGAAGTAATTTTGAGATGATCAACAAATCTTGCTATGTGTGTGGAAGTTTTGATCACCTGTAGTATGATTGTGATAACCATTAGAGACAGTTTAATAATAAAAAGATGGTAAAACTAGTGTGGAACTATACTCAAAGGGTGAATCACCAGAATTTTTCTAGAATGACTCACCTCAGTCCTAAAAGGAACATGGTTCCAAAAGCAGTATTAATGAGGTCAGGCCTAGTATCACTTACTACTACTAAACCAGTTAATACTGCTCAACCCAGAACAACAGTAAATAGTGCAAGACCAATGACAATTCTTTCCAAATCAACACATTCAACTATTAAGTGGCCTATTTATAAGAATACAACATTTAAAAACAGTAATTTTAATCAGAGGGTTAATACTATTAAGGATATAAATGTTAATACTGCTAACCTAAAAGCAGTAGTTAATGCTGCTAAGCCAAAAGCAGTCGTTAATGCTGTTAAGGGAAATAATGTTAATGTTGTTAAGGCCTTATCTTGTTTGGTTTGGAAACCAAAGACTAAAGTTTTAGACCATGTTTCTAAACAATACAGTGCATCAATCACCCTAAAAAAGTTTGATTATGTTGATGCACAAGGCAGATCCAAGTCAGTGATGGCTTGGGTCCCTAAAAGAAGCTGATTTTCTTATCTAATGTGCAGGGAAATCCACAAATGGATTTATAGGATCAAGGAGTGATTGATAGTGGATGCTCAAGGAACATAAAGAGATTGATGGAGGATATATTGCCTTAGGAGGTAACCTCAAAGGAGGGAAAATCACAGGCAGAGGTACAATCAAAACTGGTAATTTAGATTTTGAGAATGTGTATTTTATAAAAGAGTTAAAGTTTAACCTCTTTAGTGTCTCACAAATGTGTGACAAAAATAATAATGTTCTCTTTAATGACACTGAATGTATTGTTTTATCTCTAAACTTTAAGTTAACTGATGAAAGTCATGTTTTACTTAAAGTTCCTAGAAAGAACAATATGTATAGTGTTGATTTAAATAAAATTGTTCCTAAAGGAGGTCTAACTTGTCTCTTTGCAAAAGCCACATCTGATGAATCTGAACTTTGGCATAGGAGGCTTGGACACATAAATTTCAAAACAATGAATAAACTGGTTAAGGAAAATCTTGTAAGAGGTTTACCTTTAAAACTTTTTGAAATACATCAAACCTATGTTGCTTGTCAAAAGGGAAAGCAACATAGAGCCTCCTGTAAGTCCAAAATAGTAAGTTCAATCAGCCAACCTTTACATATGTTGCACATGGATTTGTTTGGTCCAACATTTGTAAAAAGCTTAATGAAAAAGATGTATTGCCTAGTTATCACAGATGATTACAGTAGGTTTAGTTGATTTTCTTTCTAGCTACTAAGGATGAGACTAGTGGCATTCTTAAGTCCTTTATAACTGGAGTAGAAAATCTAATAGATCAAAGGGTTAAGGTAATTAGGTGTGACAATGGAACTGAGTTCAAGAATAAGGAGATGAATCAGTTTTGTGAGAGAAAAGGTATTAAGAGAGAATTTAGTGTAGCTAGAACTCCTCAACAAAATGGAGTAGCTGAGAGGAAAAATAGAACACTAATTGAGGCTGCTAGGACAATGCTAGCTGATTCTAAGCTACCTACTACTTTTTGGGCTGAAGTAGTTAATACTGCTTGCTATGTGCAAAATAGGGTATTAGTAACTAAGCCTCATAACAAGACCCCTTATGAACTTTTTCTTGGTAGAAAACCAGCTTTAGGCTTTATGAGACCATTTGGGTGTCCTGTTACAATTCTCAATACCATAGATCACTTAGGCAAGTTTGATGGTAAGGCTGATGAAGGATTCTTTGTTGGGTACTCAATCAATAGTAAAGCATTTAGAGTATTCAATAGTAGAACTAGGATAGTTAAAGAGAACCTGCATGTCCAGTTTAGTGAGGACACACCTAATATTGCAGGAAGTGGACCAAATTGGCTTTTTGATATTGATACACTAACAAAGTCAATGAATTATAAGCCAGTTGTTGCAGGAAATCAGTCTAATGGTAATGCAGGTACAAAAGCATGTGATGATGCAGGTAAAGCTAGAATGGAGACAGTACCTAGAAAAGATTACATTCTGCTACCATTATGGACTGCTAATCCACCATTCTCTCAAAGTTCAAAGAGTTCTCAAGATGATGGATCCAAACCTTCAAGTGATGATGAGAAGAAGGTTGATGAAGATCCAAGAAAATATAGTGAAAGTATTGATCAAGAGAAGTATGATAATGTTAACAGCACTAACAATGTTAATGCTGCTAGCACAAATGAAGTTAATACTGTTGGTGGAAAAACAAGCATTGAACTTCCAGATGATCCAAATATGCCTGCTTTGAAAGATATTGTCTATTCAGATGATGATGAAGATGTTAGTGTAGAGACTGACATGAACAATTTGGATGCATTTATGCCTGTCAGTCCTATTCCAGCTACAAGAGTACACAAAGATCATCTAGTTGAACAAATTATTGGAGACTTGAATTCAGCACCTCAAACAAGAAGAATGACAAAGAATTTGGAAGAACATGGTTTGTTTAATTCAGTTTAGCAAAGAACAAACCATAAAGACTTTCAAAATTTCTTGTTTACCTGCTTCTTATCACAAGTAGAACCCAAGAAGGTAATCCAAGCCTTGCAGGATCCAAGCTAGATAGAAGCTATGCAGGATGAGCTTCTATAATTTAAATTACAAAAGGTTTGGACCTTGGTGGATTTACCAAATGGCAAAAGGCCCATAGGCACTAAATGGGTCTTTAGGAATAAAAAGGATAAAAGAGGAATTATGATTAAAAATAAAGCAAGATTGGTTGCTCAAGGGTACACGCAAGAAGAAGATATTGACTATGATGAAGTCTTTCCCCCTGTTGCAAGAACTGAAGCAATTAGGCTATTTTTAGCCTGTGCCTCATTTAAAGACTTTGTGGTATACCAGATGGATGTCAAGAGTGCTTTTCTTTATGGTAAGATTGAAGAGGAAGTCTATGTTTGTCAACCACCAGGATTTGAAGATCCAGACGTCTCTGATAGAGTATACAAAGTTGAAAAGGCACTTTATGGGCTACATCAAGCTCCCAGAGCTTGGTATGAAACCTTGTCAACATATTTGTTAGACAATGGGTTTCAGAGAGGAAAGATAGACAAGACTTTGTTTATCAGAAGTGACAAAGGTGATATTCTGTTAGTTCAAGTGTATGTAGATGATATCATTTTTGGCTCTACAAAGAAGTCATTATGCACTGAGTTTGAGAAGATGATGCATAAGAAGTTTTAGATGAGTTCTATGGGTGAACTTGCATTCTTCTTAGGACTGCAAGTAAAGTAGGAGGATGGGATTTTTATCAGTCAAGACAAGTATGTGACTGAGATTTTTAAGAAATTTGGTTTTACTGATGTCAAGAATGCAAGCACACCTATGGAAATTCAAAAGCTTTTGCTCAAGGATGAAGATGGTGAAGAAGTGGATCTTCATCTATATAGATCAATGATTGGTTCATTAATGTATCTTACTTCTTCAAGACCTAATATTATGTTTACAGTGTGTGCCTGTGCAAGATACCAAGTCAACCTAAAGTTTTCACATCTTCATGTTGTAAAAAGGATTTTTAGGTACTTAAAAGGTCAACCTAAATTGGGCCTTTGGTATCCAAAAGATTCTCCTTTTGATTTGGTAGCATACACTGATAGTGATTATGCTGGAGCAAGCTTGGATATAAAGTCTGCAATAGGAGGTTGTCAATTTCTTAGAAGTAGATTAATATCAAGGCAATGCAAGAAATAGACTGTGGTTGTAAATTCCATAACAGAAGCTGAGTATGTGGCTGCTTCAAGTTGTTGTGGACAAGTGCTTTGGATTCAGAATCAATTACTTAATTATGGGTACAATTTCTTGCATACCAAAATCTTTATTGATAATAACAGTACTATTTACATAATTATAAATCCTGTTTTTCATTCAAAAACAAAGCATATAGAGATTAGACATCACTTTATTAGGGATTGCAATGAAAAGAAGTTGATTCATATGGTTAAAATCCATACTGACAAGAATGTTGCAGATTTACTTACAAAAGCTTTTGATGTAAGTAGATTTCAATATTTGATTGCTAGTATTGGAATGCTAAATCCTTAAAATCTTTTGTCTCTTTATGTTTTTGTAGAGTTTTGTATGAATTAGTACTGTTATTCATGTCATTAAAAGTTTATGCTATTAAGTATAATTAGTGCTGCTAGTTATACTTAATACTGCTAAGTTAATGTTGTTAGTTATACTTAATACTGCTAGTATAATTAACACTGTGAAAATTGTGAGAAAAAGAATTGAGATTGTTGGTGAGAATAAAAACAGAAAGAGAGATGTGTTAAAAATAGACAGAGTGATTTGGTGAGAAAAAGAATTAAGAGAAGTTGTGAGTTGAAAAACAGAAAGAGAGTTGAATATATTAAAAACAGAGAGTGTTTGGACTGGAATTGGAGTTAATGCTGGTAACTCAAAGTTAATGTTGCTAGGCATAACTTACTACTGCTGTTGAAAGTTAATGCTGCTAGGCATAAACTTACTACTGTTGTTGAAAGTTAATGCTGCTAGGCATAACTTACAACTGCTGGTGAACGTTAATGTTGTTGAGGGTATTTTCATAAATACTTCAATTAAGGGTTTCATTCACTCATTTAATCGATTTCATTCAATCATATACTCTCTAATCATAAACCCTAACTCAATTTCATCATTCATCATTAAAACCCAACACAATGACGACCCTACAGTTTGCTGATACTCACAATTTGGTCGTGTTTTTGTCTAAACCCACTGAAAGTGAAGGGTTTGAGCAAATTGTTGATTTTCTGAATGCAAACCCTATCAAATATGCACTAATGATCAATCCTACTATCTATACTTCGTGCATTGAACAATTTTGGGCTATTGTTAAGGTGAAAACTATCAATGGGGAAGTACAATTACAAGCCCTAGTGGATGGGAAGAAGATAATCGTTACTGAAGTATATGTTAGACGTGACCTTCAACTGAATGATGAGGAAGGTATGGATTGCTTGCCAAATGCTACCATTTTTGAAGAACTTACAAGGATGGGGTATGAAA
>BQNB010210238.1:0-10283 GCA_026074375.1 Tanacetum coccineum
TTATATATATATATATATATATATATATATATATATATATATATATATATATATATATATATATATATATATAGATATACGTATACGTATATATACGTATATGTATATATATATATAGTGTGAGGTTCTTTTCAAAACTAATTAAATGTACAGAACTGCGAGAACCAATATAAACCAATAGGATTTTTCTAAATATCTATTTTTATTATTTAATGTAAAAGGGTATAATAGTAAAATTGCATTTTTTATTTCTTTTTGAATATGTTTAATAGGAAAACGTTTTTTATTTAGTTCCTAAATTTTAGGAATTTAATTTTTTATTATAATTTTTAAGATATTTTTTTCAGCATGCATGTTTCAAAAGGTAAGATGCATATGTGTTTTTTAGATAACGGTAAATTTACATGTGGTTTAAATGTATAATTGCTTAATACATTAATGTGTTTTGCTCAAAATTATATGATACAGGTGCATGGAATGACAAACACGTGTATTTTACATGTATTGTATATTTGTTACTAGCGTACAATTGTTTAAACTTTTCTATCAACAAACCTATATTTCTCAACATATACGTAACGATTATCATTTGATTACACATACAAAAAAATGCAATAATCATATATCTTCAAAATCCGCAAATTATCTTCATGTATATGTGTGTGCATCCACTTCTACGTCTTCGATGATATCACCATCTTCATCAATCTGATACAATCATACACACTTACAATAAAACCACAAATATGTAGGAAACGGTTTTTTTAATTATAACAACTAGCATAACACATATGCACAATCTTTGTTTATACGAAATAAATGTTATAAACATATCGTTTAATCATAAACAACTAGCAAATACTTATGCATGATCTAAACACATATGTACAATTTGAAACATACATGGATAATTCTTTTCTTGATTTTATATATATCTTAAAACACATATGCACACTTTTCTTATTGATTTTATACTAACTATAAAACATATGTGTGCATGAGTATCTTTTTTATATGCACTCTTAATCTAAGTACCTTTACTCCAAACTAAATGCTATGGGAAAAGAAATACGTTTCCAACATATTTTTATACTGCTAAAGTCCACCACGTAAAAACAAAACTTATTGTTAAACGTACAACAACATGCACATGAGTATTGCTTCTTGTCCCCCATTTAAATGAGCACAAACATTGGCTTTATTTTTCTTGTATGCATATGTATTTCTAAGTTGTGCACATGTATAATGTTGTAGTCAGTCATTGTTGTTCTATATTAGAGAAGTTTTCTTAAAGATGACATTCCTATTATGCAAAATAAAATACAGTTACAATATCTTATTTCGAAAAAGACATAACAAAAATCATCATAAATGATGCATGAATGTTGGTCATACTAATAGTTGGGATTCTTGATTCGTACATCAATTTCAAATATTAACAAGCTTTTCATAACATCTGATCATAAAGCTAAATATTGTTGTTTCCTCTCTAAATTATCCTTCATGTTCACCTTTATACAAATCACTATCCAAAACAGATTAGCATACCTGATACGTTCAAGAGTTTTCACCATAATACAAATCACCAACTTCGAACCGGATCCTCTCGAGCCATACACCAACTTCGAACATCATTCTCGAAAACCAAATAAACCATTATCTCTTAGATCATAAAAAATAAAAGCTATGAAACGAAAACCTAAACTAATTGGATGACAAAATATATAATGAATCTTAAACAAACACTAAAAATGAAAATCATGTATGATGAAATGCTTTGAAGAGTTTTAATATAAAACTAATCTATGGACAAAAACATCATATAAAACATTAAAATTGATATTTGTTTGTTAACTATAACAAATACGCTTCCATGTATGATTAAAATAACGCTTCACGAATCAATAAATAAAAAATCATACGAATAGAGAAGAAAGATTGAATGAGAATTACCAAAGAATATAATTTCTCATAAAAGTATTGATCCGAAAACAAAGAAAAAAAATGAATGTGAGATTGAAATTGAAAACGTGGGTATGTGTAGGATCAAAGAGATTAAGCAAGAGACTAGAAATAGTTGTAACCGATCCTATATTTATGTTTGCTACTATTTTTTCTTTTTATTTAATTAATAAATGTATTGATGATGTTCCATGTTCGCCCTTACACCTTTACTAGAAGTTTGACTTATTTACCATTATGCCAATTCAATCTCATCAATTGATTATTTTGATCAAAGGTTATTGTTAGTTCTCGCAGTTCTGTACATTCATTTGGTTCTGAAAAGAACCTCACACTATATATATATATATATATTATATATATAAAATATATATATATAATATATATATATATATATAAAATATATAATTTGAAAATTTTAGTTTCTAATTATCTCCCCCACTAATATGAACATTGTCCTTAATGCGAGAAATATTATAAGGAAAAGATAAATTAGAAAAGTAAAATGGATGTAACTTCCCTTTTGACGAACATTGTCCTTAATGCGAGAAATATTCGAACATGAATTCGTACAAATCTCCACTTTTCTTTTTCTTCCTGTGCTAATAATAAATAAACAATACACTATGCACATAGATAATAATAATACTATGAGTTAATTACATGGTTCATCCCTGTGGTTTGGGTTAAATCCCTAATTGAGTCCCTTTTTTTGCTTGATTGATCCTTATAGCCAAACTATTGCACACCGTCCATTCCTATAACCAAAACGAGTTAAGTTCAGTCGTTATCTCACCTCATGTGCCTAGCATGTGAGGGTATTTCTGTCTTTTCAATTTTTTTCTAATCAACTTAGTTGTTGCCATCTCATAAACACACACAATATGATATATTTCTCTCTCTCATTGACATATTATCTTCATTTACTTTCTCTCTCTACAAAAATCCGACAAGCCATGACACAATTCTGAACATCCATATCTTATCATCATCGCTACACACCACTGAATAGATCAATACCTTAATCCACACCACTGCAACCCAATATTGTTTTAGCCACTATCTTTGTTCATCGGATAATTTCATGTGTGGATAAGAGATTTAGGAAAAAAGCTGTGAATGAAATAGGAAAATTGATTCAACTTATTCTTCTACTTTTTATTTGTTGCCTCTTATCCAATCTAGATCTACAAAAGTGACCTTCCAATTTATATAACCACAAAAACCAAGATAGAGATATAAGATGGGTGGCAGCGGAGGTTGGTAAGATGGATGGCGGCAGAATAATGGTGATGTGGTTGGTAGTTGGCTGATTGTGTTGCCGACGAACTCGATTGATGAAAAACCCGTAGTCCGGTCACCATCGACACACCATCTGGGTTTTCTATTGTTAGCATAGAGGGTGGTGATGATAGGTTTTATGGTCTTCTGGTTATCTCTGACTGATTAAGCCCAAACCACCACCGAAAAGACAAGTGTTGATGCCGTTCAAATTTTCCGATCTATAAAATGCCAAATGGGTATACTGGGTTCAAGGTTATATGTATATGGTTTAGAAATTGTAATAAAATACCAATCGTATATGTATATGGTTTAGTAGTAGTATTTTTGTGCTTGTGATAAAGAAATTGCAATAAAATGTGAAATGGGTATACAGGGTTCAAGGTTTAATATTCGTGTGAGATGAGGATGGTGATGGTACATATATGTTCTGATGATGAGTTTAAGATTATTGTATTTGGATAATATTTATATAGTTATTGGGGAAGAAATTTATTAATGGAGGTTTGGTTTTGTAGAAAATAGAGAAAAAGAAATTTGTGACGATGATTGTTTTGTGGGAGAAATATTTATCACTGTGTGGAAGATGTGTTTTGTGGTTGATAAAAAATAAAATGTGTGGTTGATAAAAATTTGTGACGAAACAAATTTATTAAACAGTGATGTGAAATAAAAAGACCCGGTGGGTTTTTAATAATTAATAAAGATAAAACATGAAAAGACAGAAATACCCTTGGGGTTGGGTGAGATAACTGGCTAATTTAATTGAATTTAGGGATAGGGATGGATGGTGTATAATAGTTTGGCTATAGGGATCAATCAAGCAAAAAAAGAAAGAAATAGGGACTTAATTTAGGATTTGACCCAAACCACAAGGACGAACCATGTAATTAACTCTAATATTACTTAATAATAATACGAATAAGAGTACAAAAAAGTTAAAATATTGTCTTAATGGCAACGGAGGCATATTACACACAATAATAATATTCATACTGTTTTTAGAAAATTGTTTGTTATAAAACCCGTGACCCAACATACGGTCACCCAAATCTAATATGTGTCATCTCGACACTACTCCTCATCCTGCTACTGTTGTTGTGGCCCATCATAATCGGGTGGTGTGTAGGCTCCCTGTAATGGAACATCATAATGCCCTGCCATATACTCAAAAAGTCCTGCATATCTGTCAGAATGATATGCCTATCTATGAGACATCCTTTCCAACTCACCTTGTCGAATATCCATACGACCCATCCTGTCGTATAAATCATAAATAGAATGGTGTAGGGGTCTAGGTACAACAACTCTCGGGTCACCAGGTGCGGGCTCCTCAGCAATCAACCTCCCATTAGAGTCGACCTGCTCTCTAAAGGTAGTGGTATCTAACGGTCTACAATAAACTAGAGCACTCAAACTATTCAGCACCTCATGAGTCAACAAATTCACTAACCTAGCGATCTTTGTGATGAACTGTCCACAACAAATCATGCTATCTCTCTGACTCCCAACTCCTTTCCTCTTGAGCCACTTTGCAATCAACCAAGCCACATTCGCATACCCATTCTGATGCTTAGCCTCAAACATGCTCATCAACCAAAGGTCGTTCCTCTGCACCTTGTCCTAACCAGTTTTTCTTTGACACAAACCATAAGTAATCATTTTTTGTAACACCCTCATAATAGGCTTCCTAATGGTCCTTGCAGAACTCCTAGATAGAATCAACGCATTCTCACTACTAATCTCTGACCAATACTGGTTAACATTAAAATGATCATCATTTCTCAAACCTCCATAAAAATAAGTTTCAAATCCATCATCCTGGATTTCATCACTACTATGCAACCCTAAATGACGAGCAAATTCCAGAATAGTCAACGTATGACCACAACCTCCTAACCTGAACTTGATCACTTTCCTTGACATTAATTCTTCATCAGTGAATGTCTCATCAAACTCATAAGTCGCATAAAACTCATGACACAAATTAGTATATACAGGTTCTCTTATATCAAATGCATGTCTCCAAGCCTCATAAGTAAATATTTCTTCATCTCCTCCCATCTCATACACTTTAATTTCCAACATTTCCTCAATTGTTTCAGCACAACCCATATTGTTCAATACTTCCCAATCCATGACACATGGTGAATAAATATGTTTAGAAGTAAGCGTGCAAGGTTGGTGTTGTATTTAGTTTTAGCAGCTCTGTCACTCATTCCCTAATGCAAAAATTCATGATGAACGCGTGGAAGCATAGCTTCTTCCACGGTCTCATGTTGATTGGTTCTCTTTGGACGAGAAGACAAACCGGCTTTAAAATCATTTGTACCTGAGGTCTGCATACACAATCATCATCAAAACATGTAAATATTAATGTTAGAAAAGTTTTATAGCCAATGGACATGCCTAGCACAACTCCTCGGACTTCTAGTTTGATTTTAGGTGAAAAGTACAACGTACTTTAGAAAAAGTATAGTGTACTTCCTTGGTTTACAGTAAGTGCAACGGTTTTCAAAAGAAAACCAGCGTACTTACTGGGTTTCATAGAAAATTTTCACGTTTTCCTACATTTTTTTGAATAAATATTTTTCTTCTCATTTATGAATAGTATTCCTATCCTATTCTTATCCCTAAATCAGGTCTTAACAATTCATCACATGATTCTCATAGTTAAAAAGGATTACACTACACTTAAACTAGATTTAATACATAATCTATTGCTAAGAAATGTATGTTAAAACAAAGTTTTAAAGTTACAATAATTCAAAACTGAATGTAATTTTTTTATAAACCCTAACTAATTAAAAAAAATAAAAATAAGATAAGATTAATTATAATAACAAGATTAGTATAAAGATTACATACACTAGGCATTGTTAAAGATGGATGGACTGATTCTTGATTTTCAAAGGGGCCGACGGTTTTTGTGTGTTTTTATTTTGTTAAAAATGAATAATATTTTCTTATATTAGTTTTTTCTTGCTTAAAATTACGGCGTACTTCGTGGGAAGTACGGCATACTTTTGAATTTTTTAGAGAATTGATGTCTTGAATATAAAATAAGAAATAAAATACTTTCAATCCATCATAACTGGTATTCATTAATATATAGGATAAGCTTAATACATCAAAGGCAACCCGTAACGGATTTACTAGGCTTTGATATTGTTTTATTTATAATGACTCAACATAGAAAAGTAAAAAGACACATGAAGGAGAGTAAGTCACAATCCTTTTTATTGATCCTAAGGTGTTTCCTCCATTTTTTTCAAAACCAATCAGGTGACATAATGTCACTTAGCTTATAGAACTTCGACAACTCCCTACTAGTGGCTTTAGTTTGGTACCCTTGATCAAAAACGTTTCCATACGGGTCTACGATCCTTACTTTAACATGCCACTTTCCGTCACCATCACAATTCTTAATAAAGTTATCAGAGTAACTTGGAATCTATTCATTGTGTTGTAAGGACACGGGTAGTGATCCAAGAAAGGCAACCATCTTTTTCCACATACAAATTTTTCTAAACGGGTTAAGGGTTTCTTGGAGAGCTAAGGCACGGTCCATAGGATCATCACACTTCAGATATTTTGCAAACTTCAGGCCATAGATAGGCTTTCCCATTTCATCTCTTTTCACATGATACTCCCCTTCATCCTCATCACTCTCTTCATGTTTGTTCCTTACTGCAACAACATAAAATTTCTGATGGCAAACACTATCGAAGGTTGAAGTAGTTCCTTTAATTAACTAAGATTATAAGGTATACCTAACAATTTGACAATCAAACTCTAACCTCAATTCACCATTCACCATCTTCAATCTAGCAAGTGGTCTAAGAAACTTCAAGAAATTTTTTCTTTTCTTATTGCTAAAGTTTATGGAGGAGGTGTAGTACATGTATGTGATATCATATGCACTCCGTTTTTATTTAGAACAATTAACATGTACAATTTAACTTTTTATAGTTCCAACTAATGTTTTGTTAGTTGAAAAGTTTTAGTGGTTAAAAATATCAAATTTCAAGGACTTAAGTTGACAACCGTTCACCCACCGCTAGTTCTATTACAAAGTTGAATCAATTACTACTAATAGCAAGAAGATGATATCATGACGTAAAAGAGCATCCAAAGTCAACTCAAATTCAGGCAACTTCAACTAGAGTTAAGACGGTGCAAAACATTGAATTTGAATTTGGAGTACGTTACACAAGTACTATAATGTATAGATAACAATATCATATAGAGTATTCACCTATTAGTACTATAAAGTATAGATAACAATATCATATATAGTATTTATTTATTAAATTTTTAGGGTCAAAATAATTAGTTGTGGATGACCAATTTTAATTTCAACCTCTTACTTATTCAATTTCAACAACTCCCCCAATTTTTGACAGCCACAAACCCTAAATCTTTAAATAAAAACAACACGCACTTAACACCTAACTCTTTATCTTTAACTATCATCTTGAAGCATTAACACCATCATCTTCAAGCACTAACACATAACTTTTTAATACACTTATTTTTTACTTAAAGCATTAACACAATATAATTTTCTTATGTTTCTAGATTTTTTTGTTAATTAAAAGGTCTTACTTGTCAAAGATATCAAATTGAAAAGACTTCTTTAAAGTTGATCACTATTCATGCACTGTGGAAAGTAAAAGGGGGGTTGAATAGTTTTTACCATTTTATAAATAAAACTTAGATTGTCGACTTATGTAAATTCAAGAGATATACACAAGTGTATATGATAGCAATGCAATAAGTAAATAAGTAATATACGAAGTATAAACAAGAAAGGATAGGAAAGATCAAACAAATGACATAATGATTTATAGTGGTTCGGCTACGAAGCTCCTCTTCGCCCTACTCCACTCCTCAAGTACCCAACTTGAGTGTTTTCTTCACTATGTCAACAAGCTCCCTTTAGGCAGAGAAAACCGTACACGTCGTTTACACTTTTCCAGTACTAAGCTAAATACCGAGTTCTACTTCGAGATAGAACCAATCTAACACACTATGTATTTTGTGGCCTAAATACTAACCTATCATAAACATATGATATACACAACACACAACACAAGAGATACAAGATAAATGATTATCACAACCGTGATGACACAACTAAACTAATAACACTTGAAGATTCATGTCTTCGTTAGTGTTCTTCACTAAAGAGTGGAATGAGTTGATCACTTGTAATGGATTATGAAACAAGTATAATGATTAAAGAATGTGAAAAAGATAAAAGCTATAGGGAAAAATATTTATGAAGAGTTGTCTAAAATGAAGACTTAAGGTTGCTATTTATAGGAAACATTTGAAATTCAAAATCTATCCTAACCAGCTGTCGCACGGATCTACGAATCCACCATAGCCTGGATCCATGCTTTAGTTTTGCTGGACCCGTAGGGTGTAGCAGGGGTAACTTTTGTCTTTTTATGATTAACCCCAAATCTTATCAAAATATTGTTTTGTACTTATAAATCTAGTTTATTAGATTCTTCTAGAAGTAAAATATTTCTTATCACTAATAAGGAAAGATCGTCTAGATTTGGGAAGATTTGGAAAGATTTAGAAAGATAGTTTCCACTTATGGTTAATCCTATTTTGTCTTACATGATTAATGTAACTAGCTTATAATTAATCATGTGTTTACCTAAATCATTTGATTAGAAAAGGTTTATGCAAATGATAATATTTTTCTTTGATCACTAACTATGTTTAATATGCCATATTCATACCTTGATGAACTATGAACAAGCTTACAATTTCCCTATACTCTTCCTTTACTTTGATTATAGCTTTACTATATTTTTTTGTGTTGAATGTGTGTTTAAAAAGCCTGAGATTAGCTTCTGTATATAGGCCTCCTAGCACCTAAGGTCGTGGGTTGAGGACAAGTAAAGAGCTACACTTTAAATGCCACTTTTAATGATTTTGAGTAACTGCAAGCTGAAGTACGCCGTACTTCCTAGAAAGTACGTCGTACTTTGGCTAGCATTCAATTTCTCTCTCCCCGATCTGAAGTACGGCGTACTTCAGGAGAAGTACGCCGATTTTGGCTTCATAACAAATTAAATTCTTTTGTTTTCTTTCTACCTAGATCCTTCCATTAGATGACAATCATTGAAGTATTTACAACATTCCTTTCTTTGCGTTTTTAGTCCCTTTTTTGCTTACCCTACCCGTACGGTCCTGAAACAACTTTTACTCAATAAGTATCTAAACATGCGATATTTAATATATTTCTATCGATAATTTTCATATTCACGAGAAATATTATATGTATATTTGGAGCGTTATCAAATTCTCCCATACTTAGCTATTGCTCGCCCTCAAGCAATCAAAGCAAAAAGTACTTCGTTTTTATTTGTGAAAGAATGAAACAAATTAATGATCACAAGCTAAGATAACGCGACAAAGCAACTTACGATTTTTTTAGAAATTTAAATTCACACTCGCTTAATTTTTAGTGGAGTAAATAATGTACGTAAGTCACTCAAATTCTCAGTCATGATTCATTCAAATTATCATAGGCTTGTACAAGAAACTAAACAATTCCGATGGGGCGTGAGCATCAGATATAATTATCAAAAGAGAGGGTTTTATTGGGTAAAATGGTATGGGAATTTTGGTTTATTTTTGGAATTTTAGAGGTTTAAATGTCAAAAAGGTTTACAATCAAATCATTATCAGCAATATCCGCACATATACTAACTTTCTTCATTGTTTACGTTTTGGCTTATTTTTGGCTGATTGCTTTTTTTTATATTTTTTCTTTCATTCATTTGGGGATACTTGCTTTCTCCAATACTTATGACAAGCATACTACTTGAAACGAAACTTGAAGTTTGCAACCTTCGCACTTCCTTATAATAGCAATACCAACTTTCACGTACCATAATACATACGAATAATGCATCAAACAACTTTATTATAAAACTTTTGACAAGGGTAAGGCTAAGGTTTAATGTTGTGTATATATATTTTTCTTTTGTAGATTTTTGGTGTCTAGCACTAAA
>BQNB010210240.1:0-10282 GCA_026074375.1 Tanacetum coccineum
CAACACATGACAACGTCTGCAAAATTTTTAATCAATGTTATTGATGTATCTAATCTTGTCCTAACTGTTGGTCACCCTAATGGCACCAAAGCTAAGATTGTTAAAATTGGGGATTTAAAACTTAATGACTTTGTCACGTTGTTTAATGTTCTTGTTGTTCCTAAATACACTGTAAATCTATTATCTGTTCATAGACTTGCCAAGGACAGTAAATTCTTTGTTGGTTTTGATGAAAATAAGTGCTATATCAAGGATTTGATAAGAAATATGATAGTAGGGACTGGTGACATGAATGGTGGCCTGTACATGTTCGATGCTACATGTAAGCAATCTGTGTCTAATCTATCTGTAAATTGTTATGTGTCTAAGACCCTATGGCATTCATAGAGGATAATGCACACCCTGAGGGCAATTTTGAAAGTATCATTCAGTCTGATGAAAGTGAGGGTGAAATTAGTCACTCTTTTGAGATGAGGAAGGGTTGACCTAACTGATCACATTGACTATGATGATGTGGCTGAGCCTGTTAGAAGGTCATCTAGGCAGACCAAACTCCCTATAAACCTTAATGACTATGTTGTTGATAGTAAAGTTAAATTTGGTTTAAACAGGGTTGTTAATTACTCTAAACTATGCGGTGAAAACTTATGTTTCACAACCACTCTCAACAAAAGCTTTGAACCTAGTAATTATAAAGATGTCATTCATGACAATAACTGGGTTGAAGCTATGAATAATGAAATGGAGGCCCTTAATAGAAACCAAACTTGGGAAATCACTGACCTTCCTAAAGGAAGAAGACCCATTGGGTGTAAATGGATCTATAAAATAAAATACAAATCTAATGGGGAAATTGAAAGGTATAAAGCTAGACTTATTCCTAAGGGTTTCTCTCAAAGAGAAGGTATAAATTATGATGAAACCTTCTGTCATGTGGTTAAAATGTCTACTGTTAGATGTTTGATTGATGTTGCTGTGAAAAATAAGTGGCCCCTCTTTCAATTCGATGTTAACAATGTTTTTTTTGTATGGTGAGTTGGAAGAAGACGTGTATATGAAAATTCCTGAAGGCTATGCCTTTAAGTCTAATGAAAACAAAGTCTGTAAATTAAAAAAATCTCTATATGGGTTAAAACAGGCTCCTAAAAAATGGAATAAGAAACTGGTTGGAGTGCTTTCTGAATGTGGGTTCACTCAGAGTCTAAATGATCACTCAGTATTTGTTAAGTCTTTCTACAACGTGTTCATTGCTCTTTTGGTTTATGTTGATGATATCATTATTTCTGGCAATGACTTAAATGAAATTATCATGTTTAAAAGTCTCCTGAGCTCTAAGTTTCAAATCAAGGATCTAGGAAAACTAAAATACTTCTTAGGAATTGAGGTTCTTAAATGTAGTAATGATATTTGTCTCAGCCAAAGGAAATATTGCATTGAATTATTGCATGAGTTTGGGATGCTTGGTTGCAAACCCACCTCTGTTCCTATGGAACCCTGTTGATAGACATAATACCTAAAAATATTATTAATATTTTTCACATCTTTACGTTTTGGTAATCACAAAATATAAAAACGTTCAATGTAAAATTAAACGTAAACAAGTAATTAGTAGTAAATTTTCATTTCGAAAATTATATCACTTCAAGGTATGAATAAATAAATGCTTAATGCATTTTATGATCAAAGGAATTTTTTATACAACCTCACACTTTTATAAAATGTTGTAAACATTTTTATAAACATTACAAAATATTTTCTACAATTAAAAGAAATGTTTTATTCAAAATAAACATTTTGAAATTCAAATTTTCGAACCTAAAACGGCTAGAAAGTTCCAGAAAATTCTCCATACACAAAAGGACAAAATGGGGAGCGCCCAGTCTATGGCGACCCCCTTAAATACAAGGGCGGCCCCCTTAATTTTAAGGGGACCGCCCACCTATTTAAGGGGACCACCCATAGACTGACGCTCCTCCAGTTTGTTATATAAATACTAGACTTTTCCCCACTATTTTCTCATATTTTGCACTCATTCTTTCTGTTCTAAAACAGCCCACACATATCATTAAAATCCTTTGATCATCTAATCATAAAGCTTTGTTTCCAAGTGATCCAAGCTCAATTCCTCAAGTGCAAGAGAAGAATACTTCCATCATCAAGTGAAGAAGTATTACACCTTTGTGTGTTTTTGCAATCTTATTGCATCCATATCATAACTTGTAAATCATTTGTAAATCTTGTAAACTTGTGTAGTTGTTAGATCTTGGTGATAGTAGTAAGTATAGTTGGATCTTGGTGATCTTTCCTAGTAGTGTTAGTTAGGTGTGGTTATAGTCGTGGCTTGGGGAAGTAGTGGTGTAAAGAAAACTAAGGTGTGAAGAAGTTGTGTAGTCGCGATCAAGTCGTGAAGCGAAGTTGTGTAGTGAAGTTGTGAAGTTGTGGTAGATTGGTTCTAGCTAAGATTAGAACTCGACATCTAGCTTAGTGTCGGAAATTAAGATAAGCGAAAGTTGTGTAACGTTTTCTCCGCCATAAGGGAGCTTGTTGACATAGTAAAGAAAACTCTCGAGTTAGGTGCTCGGGGAGTGGAGTAGGGCGAAGAGGTGCTTCGTTACCGAACCACTATAAATCATCGCGTTGTGGTTTGATTGTTCTTACTCTTATCTCTTGTCTTACATTATTTTCTCACACTATCCTATTAATTGTTTAAGTATATTGTTCATATTGTGCAAGTGTTGAATTCACATAAAGTTGAATTTATAATTTTTACAAACACTTTAAAACTTTAAATAAAAAAGCGGTAAACTATTCAACCCCTTTTTCTAGTTTTACACAAGGAGGAGTTCGATGGGAAATAATCCCATGCTCTTTTAGATGATCCAAAAACACTTGACTCATATATTCACCTCCACGATCAGAATGTAGTGACTTAATGGTCTTCCCGAGTTGGTTTTCTACTTCTTTTTGAAATACTTTAAAAGTTTCAAACACTTCATGTTTATGTTTCAGCAAGTAAACAAGATCTTTTGGCATTTAATACCGATGGTGATTTTCCTCCTATTCAAAAATAATCCCGAACTAAAAGATGAAGTTGTACCTTTTCATAAACAAAACCGATGACTAAAAAGAAACTTCTAAAAATAATAAAGCTAAAAAGTGTAATATTATAATGCGTACCCACGAAAGAATATGAAAGAATCTTAGTGACAAACCGCAAAAGAAATATGTGAAACAAATAATATCATTCGATCAAGAATAATCAAGTCAAAGCTAACAAAATAGATCTTCTTGTTCAACAATATGAACAATTTGTGATTCAGGAAGAGGAGTCAATAGATAATGCATTTGCTAAATTTAACACTATTATTACTAGCCTAAAAGCACTTGCTGAAGGTTTTTCTAGCAAGAATTGTGTTAGGAAATTTCTTAGGGCATTACATCCAAAATGGCGCGCGAAAGTCACGACGATTGAAGAATCAAAGAATCTAACAACCTTACCTCTTGACGAACTAATTGGAAACTCGAAAGTTTATGAAGAAGTAATTAAGAAAGTTTCCAAAACCGTCAAAAGCAAAAGAGAACAAAGTAGATATATTGCCTTGAAAGATATTAAGGAATCTAGTGATGATGATAACTCAACCTCCAATTGTGAAGATGAAGAATACGCCATGGCCGTAAGAGACTTCAGAAAATTCTTCAAAAGACGAGGACGATTCGTAAGACAGCCACATAAAGAAAGAAAATCATTCCAAAGAAATAAAGACGACAAAAATGGCAAAGGCGAAAGAAAGAAAATATTTAAGTTGAGGAGATCCAAAATCATCCATCAAAAAAAAAGAATGTCCGAAACTATCAAAATATCAAAATCAAAAGGCGTTTGTTGGAGGATCTTGGAGTGATAGCGACGAAGATGAAGATGAGAAGACAAAGGACGAAAAGTGCCTTATGGCTAAAGCTTCTAATGAGGTACTTTCCGAAACCGAATACTTTAGTGATGACCAATCATCATTAGACGAAAATGACTTAGATAGTGAATATAGTAGACTATGCAAAATAGGACTAAAAGTCATGGCTAAAAATAAAACTCTAAAACAAGCTAAAATAAAATTAGAGAATGAAGCACTAGAATTAAAAGATAAATTATCTAGGTTAGAAAAAGGTAAGGAAGTAAATGAAGAATGCAAATTATGTCAAGACCTTAAGTTTGAAAATGAGAAGCTTAGAAAAGAAATATCTAGGCTAAATCAATTTAATGATAGTAGTCACTCACTTAAGAAAATAATAAGTTCTCAAAAACCTTTCGGAGATAAATCCGGTTTAGGATTTAATTTTACCAAAGGGTCACCTAGCGAAACCAAACAAGTAAATTTTGTAAGAGCTCAAGAAGTCGAGTCGAAAGAAAAATTGATAGAATCAAACCCAAACTCAAAACCAAAATTTATACTTATAAACAATACTAAAATTCCTATTGCAAGTGATGATGAGGTAAAACGTTTTTACAAACCTTCCTTAAAACCCGGAGTCGGATTTACTAAACCCACAATGAGGTCTAAAACACCTCCTCCGAGAAGAAAGGAAAACTCTCATCCTCGTTCCAAAACACCTCAACCTAGGAGAGCAAATGTAGAACCAAATTTAACTCTAATACACTAATCACACAATGTGGAATCATCCACCCCAACCAAGCTTTACTCAATGTGAAAGATGTTCACCATGCATATGTTCGAATCAAATGCAAAATATATTCGGAAATAATAAATTCGGACCCATGAAACAATGGGGACCAAATGGCTAAATCATCATATCTTTCGAGGTTAATCATCTACAAGCATCTTTTGGCTTTTGTCAAACAAATTAAAGAACTCATATAGGATTTCCATAAATCCTCATCCTTAAAGGTTGCTACCTTGAAGATTTTAAAGTAATTTCTCTTGAAGGCTAAGGTACGTCTCACTCTCTAATTATGTAAATTATAGATTGGTATATGATATACTTAGTATTAGTGATAGATAGTAAAATATGCATAGTCCACTAGAAATGCCATTTGTTGGTTTTCTAGTTTTTAAAAGAATTTGTTCATTAGGAACTATTCTTTCACATGGATTATCTATGAACCACTATAAAATGGAAATCTTCTATGACCACGAACTAACGTAGACGAAGAAAAATAAGTTAGTGGATAATAATTAACATAGAAGTATGATTAGTTTTGCATCGGAAAAGTCTTAAACCACTATGGATGAAACAAACTCCCTTCCAAAAGATCATCACCAACACATCATCTTCCACCATGACTTCACCAAAAGCTTCCATTTCCAAACCATCAAAGAAACCAAAATTCACCATCATACCACCAAAACAACTCTTTATTGACTTGACAAATGAAGACACTATAACCCCATCACCCAAGCTTCATGAATTAACTCCTAGTGCTCCCAATGCACCCTCTAAAACTATATCTACCAAAGACACCTCATCCTCTTCACTTGACTACACACTCTTCACTAAAAAGAAAGACTCCAACCTCATTATTGTCCAAATATATGTTGATAACATTATATTCGGATCAACTTGTCAAGAAATATGTAATGACTTTGCCAAGAGCATGCTTGATGAGTTTGAAATGAGTATGATGAGGGAACTAAATTTTTTCATAAGATTATAAATAAAACAATTAGATGATGGAATATTTTTTAATCAATCAAAATATATTAAGGAATTGCTTAAGAAATTTGGTATAACACCCCATGTTTTAGGGTCATTTACGACGTCAATAAATTCACTATGTATTTTTAGTATTGTACGCGTTTGCTTTTAAATCGTAATCGTTAAATTAAATCGCGTAAGCTAAAATTTATCGTTCAATGTAAACGTGCATCAAACAATTAAATGTTTACATCAAGCAAGTGTTAAGTGATTATTTTGAGGATAATTATTAACTTTGTTTATTTTATTTTTATTGGTTACGTAAAGTGTTTACGTTTAGGCATTCCCAGAACCACCAAAACTTTTTTACGCTTCAACAAATACCTACAATTATACCCAATACTTAAAAATTTCATAAATACCTTATATATGAGCTTATATGGCCGGATTCATAGAGAGAAATACAAAGAAATATCTACAAAACACCATTCCTAAATTTCATGGGATGTTCTCTACTTTTAGGAACCAAGGGCTTAATTTTCTTACTAGTCCTAATAGTAACTTGACCACTATTTCCCTAAAACCCTCACTTGTGTCTAAAGACTTCCTATACCATATTTGACTAGTCCAAATAATATATAAACAAAAGCAACTATAAGTAAACTCATACACTTAATTTTGCCAATATTAAATTTTCACACAATTCTCTTGTCTCTCCCACTCAAACCCACGACCAAACCTAAACATACATACCCAATCCATAAAATCTTATTTACAACATTTACACACATTCTCACATGATATCTAAGATAACCTAAGGTGATTTGAAGGTTTGGTTTAAGGTTTACAAGTGTCATACAAAGGAAAAGCAAGATTAGGGTTTCATTTGGAATTAGGGTTTTCAAGGGTTGTAAGCTAGGGTTTGGTTTCTAAACAAGAGTTTAGATCACTTTTTTACCTAAAACTCTTAATCTCTTTGTTTTCATGATTTTATGCATATATAATATTTGTGTAGTTAATCACCATCTAAGAACATGTTTACTTGTAAAAATGGATTTTTACACTTGTTTATGATTTGATAAACTTTTATATATATTGTATGAATGTTCATATCATGTTATAATGGAAGTATAAGTAATTTACAAGTGTTGGTTATGTATAAAAAGTATATGTAAACAAGTTAACTAAAAAGTGTACTTATGAAAGTTCATGAAAATATAAGTATGTACACATTTGGATCTTGTGATTTTTTGATAATACATGGACTAATCATGGACTAGAGACCATAAGGATGTAATACATGTGATATTAAGTATGGTAATGGACTTGTAACAAAGTGGTTAAGCTAGAAAGTCATAAAAAGTAATTTTAAACACATTTTATCAAAACTTCAAAGTGGGCTGTTTAGAATTCGAATTTAACATATTTATTTTATATTTTTATAAAATACTACATCTCACAAGGATTCCAAAAAGGTAAGAAACTCGAAAAACAGATTAATAACGAAGAAGATACGTAGTTTACAAGTTATACGTTAATTAAACGCGTTATAAAAGAAATTTTATAAAAACAAGTTACAAAATACTACTGATATATAAGGTTGGTTATTTTTCTCAGATCACACATATTTTTAGGATTCCAAAACAATAAGAATCATAATTTTTCGATCAATAACGACGCGAGATTATATACTTAAATGTATAAAAATACTTTTATAAAACTATTTTTATAAAAGTTACTGTTCACATCAGTAAATAACATTTTGAAAACACCATTAATATGATAGAACTTTTAATAACAAAGACGTGCTCGAAAGAATCACTAAAAACGGAGCTAAAACGAGTAAAATACGACATTTACGGGTTTTACGATAACTAAATCTATAAAACTAATTTTATAAACTGTTATGAACAGTAAAAGTACTGTTCACCAGTAGGTCAAAAATATGAAAATGTCAAATTTTGATAACTCGTCTTAATACGAAAGCATGGACATAAGAAACGCAAGAAACGGACTTGAAACGTGAAAGTTATGTCATTTTTACCAAAGGTATATTTATAAACGTTTTAACTTTATAAATATGATTTCACTAAAATGATTAGATGGTGATTGAGCTATATAGAATTATATATGGTAGTAGTTACCCAATGTGATTAGTACTTATACGACCTATATTGGATTAGGTTGCACTCGATCATTACCGTGACGCATTTTATGTGATACACTTGATATACGCTCACTCAAGGTGAGTTCATAGCCCCACGTTTTACATGATTTGTTTTATAAGTTTTTGGGGTGAGAAACATGCACTGTTTTATAATTGGACACAAGTGGATAAGTTTTACATTATGATTACGTGTTGCCTAAGTAGCGATAACCCTAGTTGAGCCCATTATCATGAACTGTCAATTACTGGATTGTGAGCGCGAATGTTATAAATAGATCTATTGGGATTGACATCCCCGTTCGGGTGATTAGCTATCACTGGGCAAACGAACATATACCATGTCGAACATAGGATGTTGTTGGTTAGAACATCATCACGGGTAATGTAGGCCATTTATATGGTATTCATTTATGTCGAGCTTCAATGTTGTGAGCTTGGGGCAACGTAATTACATTTATATGATGTTTGCATCTATTGCATTATCATACACTTGGGAAATCTTGTGGTCCTACAATATACGATTTATCAAACCTATGAATTCACCAACATTATTGTTGACGTTTTAAAGCAATGTTTTTCAGGGGATCAATAAGGCACGAGGTGCAAGGGATACATTGGTGGTTTTGATTTAGATGTCATGAATTAAAGATTTTGTCGCATTACATTTTGTATATCTGTTATGGGCTAGAAATCTTTGTATTTTGAACGAGTGAACAAGTGAAGCTTCGGGATTTTGTAACAAACAATTTGTTAAATCCAATGTATTAGTTTTAAACGGCTTTTAATGGTTGTTCTTATATATATCTTGTGTTATTGATCTATGTAGTACCACCCCAAACCCATATTCCACAGCGACCCAATTTGGGGGTGTTACAGATTGGTTCAATAGCCAAGGTTATAGAGAACCAAGTCAAATATTTTTGTTGAACTATAACTGTTTTCAAACATTGTATTCATACAAAGGGATTTTCATGGGACATATATACATACACTACTTGTTGCATTAGTTGGTTAAGACCAGATGCATTTAGGATTGATATACATGTTATGGTATAAATGTATATTACTATAAGAATCTTATATTAAATACTAATATAAGCTATTTTTGATTTTCATATACTATCATGTCGGATTATGAGGATTCAACGGTTACATACACTGCTGTGTCTAGTCCATTTGGAGGGTTGTCAGACATCAGATCTCTGGGGGTCGATAGACCACCCGTGATGCCAGAGGATCCATATGCATATGTGGGAGCTGCTTTTTAGGCCCCGCTATCTACTGATTATGTGCCAGGTCCTGAGTACCCACCTTCACCAGACTTTGTTCCAAGAGTCAGTTTATCCAGAGTTCATGCCACCAGAGGATGAGGTACTCTCAGCTGAGGAGTAGCCACTATCTGCTGCTGTCTCACCTACTGCTGATTCACCAGGCTATGTTCCTGAGGAGGATCTGGAGGAGGATGATGATGAGGACACTGAGGAGGATCCTGCTGATTATCCTACTGACAGAGGAGACGATGGCGATGATAAGGATGAGTCATCCGATGATGACGAGGATGATGATGTTGATATTGAAGGGGATGAGGAGGAGGAGGAGCACCCAGCTCCTGCCGACTCTACAGGTGTTGGTTACCATTTGCATAACTTGTGTGTGTGTGTAATCTTCCACCTCTTTATTTCTCTCTAATAATCTTTCACTTTCCTTATCTCTTTTCTATCTATTTTGCTTATTGGTATAGCTTATGTTGTGAAAATGGATTAAGCTTTTGGGATAACATTTGGTATCATTCGCCATGGGTGGGTTTAGTTTTTGTTAGTTTTTAGTTGTTATTTTCGTGGTTGTAAGCTTAGTTTCGTGTTTTTTTAGTAAGCAAAGTGGCACGAATTTGTTTCTTGGCATATACGCGTTTTAGTCGTGGTGTCTCAATCGAACGAGAACGAGTGTTTTCCTCTTTGGATCGAACGAGTGATTTTCCTGTTTTGATCGAACTAGTGACATTTTTGTTTGATCGAACGAGTGTTTTTTGTTTGATCGAACGAGTGTTTTCCTCTTTGGATCGAACGAGTGATTTTCCTGTTTTGATCGAACTAGTGACATTTTTTGTTTGATCGAACGAGTGTTTTCCTCTTTGGATCGAACGAGTGGTTTTCCTGTTTTGATCGAACTAGTGACATTTTTTGTTTGATCGAACGAGTGTTTTCCTCTTTGGATCGAACGAGTGGTTTTCCTGTTTTGATCGAACGAGCGTGATCGAACGAGTGGGATCGAACCAGCGTGATCGAACGAACGTGATCGAACGAGCGTGATCGAACGAACGTGATCGAACGAACGTGATCGAACGAGCGTGATCGAACGAGCGTGATCGAACGAGCGATCGAACGAGAAATTTTTTTGAAAATTTGAGTGACGAAAAGGGTTTCAGTAAAACAGCCATAACTTTTGATCCGTAAGTCCGTTTTAGGCCTG
>BQNB010210241.1:0-10282 GCA_026074375.1 Tanacetum coccineum
AACATTTATGATTTAAAGCAAATGCGTACAATACAAAAGGTACATTGCGGATTTATCGACGTCGTCAATGACTTGAAAACACAGGGTGTTATATCACCCATAGAACTCATTTGAAACTTCTTATGCATCATCTTCTCAAACTCTATGCATAATGACTTCTTTGTAGAGCCAAATATGATATCATCTACATACACTTGAACTAACAGAATATCACCTTTGTCCCTTTTGATAAACAAAGTCTTGTCTATTTTTCCTCTCTGAAACCCATTGTCTAACAAATAAGTTGACAAGGTTTTATACCAAGCTCTTGGAGCTTGATGCAGTCCATAAAGTGTCTTTTCTACTTTGTATACTCTATCAAGAAAGTCTGGATCTTCAAATCCTAGTGGTTGACAAATATAGACTTCCTCTTCAATCTTACCATAAAGAAAAGCACTCTTGACATCCATCTGGTACACCACAAAGTCTTTAAATGAGGCATAGGCTAAGAATAGCCTAATTTCTTCAATTATGGCAACAGGGGAAAGACTTCATCATAGTTAATCCCTTCTTCTTGTATGTACCCTTGAGCAACCAATCTTGCTTTGTTCTTTATCACAATGCCTCTTTTATCCTTTTTGTTCTTGTAAACCCATTTAGTGCCTATAGGCCTTTTGACATTTGGTAAATCCACCAGGGTCCAAACTTCTTGTAGCTTGAATTGTAGAAGCTCTTCCTGCACAGACTCTATCCAGCTTGGATCCTTTAATGCATGAATTATCTTTTTGGGTTCTTCTTGTAATAAAAAGCAAGCAAACAAGCAATTTTGAAAGTCTTTATGTGTAGGTAACCCAAGAACACTTTCACTTCACCATTTGATTAAACAAGAAAAATAGAAAGAAGAATGATAAGAATTTTAGAGAGAGATTAGAGAGAGAAAGTAAAGAGAAGAAAAAGAGAAAGTTATAGTTAGAAATAGGACTGACAGGCCATTAAATCTATTTAAATTGTTCTTCGCCCTATGTCCCAACATCTTCATTACATTGGAATATAAACAATATCTTCCAATTCAGGCATATTTAGATCATCTGGAAGTTCAATGCTTGTTTTTGCACCAACAACATTAACTTCTATGCCAGCAGCATTAACAGTTAAACTAACAACATTAACATTGTTAGATGCATTCCACCACTAGTAAGTATTTACATTGTTAGTGCTGTTAAACATATCATCTCTTTCACTTGATAATTATTCTGAAAATACCAACCTTCTTTTCTTGGTTCTTCAGTAACCTTCTTTTCATTATCTCCTGAAGGTTTGAACTCAGCATCAGGAGAACTCTTTGAATTTTGAGAAAATGGTAGATTAGCATGCCATAATGGTAGCAGAATGTAATCTTTTCCAGGTATTGTCTCCATTCTAGCTTTACATGTATCATACACTGATTGTTGTACTTGTATTACCATTAGACTGATTTTTTGCAATAACTGGCTTATAATTCATTGACTTTTTTAGTGCATCAATATCAAAAAGCCAATTTGGTCCATTTCCTGCAATATTAGGTATATTCTCACTAAATTAGACATGCAGGTTCTCTTCAACTATCCTTGTTCTACTGTTGAATACTCTAAATGATTTACTATTAATTGAGTACCCAACAAATAATCCTTCATCAACCTTACCATCAAACTTGCCTAATGATCTCTGGTATTGGAGAATTGTAAGGGACACCCAAATGGTCTCATAAAGCCTAAAGCTGGTTTTCTACCAAGAAAAAGTTCATAGGGGGTCTTGTTATGAGGCTTAGTTACTAATACTCTATTTTGCACATAGCAAGCAGTATTAACTACTTCAGCCTAAAAAGTAGTAGGTAGCTTAGAATCAGTTAGCATTGTCCTAGCAGCCTCAATTAGTGTTTTATTTTTCCTATTATCTACTCCATTTTGTTGAGGAGTTCTAGCTACACTAAATTCTCTCTTAATACCTTTTTATCTTAAATAACTGATTTTCTTCTTATACTGAACCAGTTCCATTGTCACACCTAATTACCTTAACCTTTGATCTATTAGATTTTCTACTCTAGTTATAAAGGACTTAAGAATGCCACTAGTCTCATCCTTAGTAGCTAGAAAGAAAACCCAACTAAACCTATCTGTTTCATCTGGGAAACATAGGCAATACATCTTTTGCATTAGCTTTTACAAATGTGGAACAAACAAATCATGTGCAACATAATGTATAGGTTGGCTGATTGAACTTATGTTTAGACTTAAAAGAAGTCTATGTTGCTTTCCTTTTTGACAAGCAACACAGGTTTGATCATTTTCAAAAAGTTTTGAAGGTAAACCTCTTACAAGATTTCCCTTAACCAGTTTATTCATAGTTTTGAAATTTATGTGTCCAAGCCTTCTATGCCAAAGTTTAGATTATATCTATGTGCTTTGAAAAGAGACAAGTTAAACCTCCTTTAGGAATAATATTCTTTAAAATTCAAACACTTTACATATTGTTCTTTCTAGGATCTTAGTAAAACATAACTTTCATCAATTAATTTAGATAAAACAATACATTTAGTGTGCTTAAAGAGGAAAACATATTCTTTTTGTCACACCCGTTTGTAAGACAACTAATGAGGGTAAATATAATATCTCTCTTTCAAATATACACATTCTCAAATCTAAATTACCAGTTTTGATTGTACCTCTGCCTGTGATTTTCCCTCCTTTGGGGTTACCTCCAAAGGCAACATATCCTCCATCAATTTCTTCAAAGTCAGTAAGATAGGACATGTTTCCTGTCATGTGCCTTGAGCATCCACTGTCAATCACTCCTTGGTCCTGTAAATCTATTTGTGGATTGCCCTGTACATGTGGTAAGAAAATCTGTTTATTAAATTTTTTTATTTTTTTCTTAATCATCTATTTTGGAGGACCCAAGCCATACTCACGTGGATCTGCTTGTGCATCAATATAATCAAACCTTTTCAAAATGGTTGATGCACTGTTGTGTTTAGAAACATGGTCTATTACTTTAGTCTTTGGTTTCTAAACCCAACATGCTGAGTCCTTAACAACATTAACCTGGTTTCCCTTAACAACATTAAGTACTGCTTTTGGCTTAGTAGTATTAACTACTGCTTTTGGCCTAGCAGTATTAACATTTTTATATTTAATAGTATTAACACCCTGATTAAAATTACTATTTATAGTTGTTGTTTTGTTGTTAATGGGCCTTCTAACATTTGAATATGCTTTATTAAAAATATTTGTCATTGGTCTTACACTATTTACTGTTGTTCTGGGTTGAGCAGTATTAACTGGTCTAGCAGTAGTAAGTGATACTAGGCCAGACCTCATTAATGTTGCTTTTGGAACCTTGTTTCTTTTAGGATTGGGGTAAGTCATTCTAGAAAAATTCTGGTGATTTACCCTTTGAGTATAGTTCCACACTGGTTTTACCATCTTTTTATTATTAAACTATCTCTGATGGTTATCACAATTATACTACAGGTGATCAAAACTTCCACATACATAACAAGCCTTTGTTTTAACATCTCAAAATTACTTCATTTCTATGAGACATCATTTTATTCCAGTTTCTTTGTTTGCCTCTAGGGTTTGAGTGTTTTGTTTTTTTGATTAAATTGATTAAACAGTTTTCCTAGAAGATTTTAAAATAAACCTTTGCTTCTTTAGATTTTAAACAAAAACTCTATTATAAGCAAAAATGACTTAACTTTTTTTCTACGCTTTCTTAGCCTGGAGGCAAATCTTCTTCCTCACTATCAGACACCAAATCCTCAATAATTGAAGCACCATTATTATTCCTAACTGCTTTAGACATTGCTTCACTAGCCTTAGCTTCACTAGTCTCAACTACAGGCTTCTTAACTGTAGGCTCACTAACTATAGGCTCATTCATAAAGTCTTCTAGATCAGAGAATGACAAATTGGGTTTTAGATGCATAAAGTTTCCTGTATAGGGAGGTAGAACAGCATTATACCCTAAATTTGTTTTGCACTTATCAACTATCTGACGGTCTATTAGTTTGCTTAAGCTTTTATATGAATTCTTAAGTTTTTCTACCGTTAGCTGAATTTCATCTTTTTGTTTTTGAACCAGTTCCAACTTTCTCCTAAGCTCTGTAATGGCTACTTCTTTTAAATAAATCTTACATGTTTATGAGCTGATATATTATCATAAACAACTCATTTTCTTATAATCTAGAAGTCCTTGCTTCTACAGACTCTTAACCTTGTTTGATAAGTAATAGCATTTATCTTAGATGTCCTTAAATCTTTTAACAGTTGTTTATTTTGTTCTATAAGAATTTTAACATTTTCCAAACAAGATGATGAACAGTTTAAATCAGTAGATACCCAGAGTTAGAACTTATAGAATAGTAAGCCATGAGTGCAAAGTTAGTTGGACTTTTCTGTTGGAATCCACTCAATTCATAATCACCAAGACCAATCACATGAGATCAAAGCCTTTGGAGTAGTTGTCTCCATGGCCAAAAACCCTTCTTGTGTTCTCCTTTTTTTGTTTTCTTGGTTTCCGTAGAGCCCTGCCTCCCTTGCAAAGTGTCCCTTTTGTGGCAGTTGTATGAAACTTCACCTTGACTTATCAAACCCAATGGGTTTCTGTACCATTCACAGAAAACTTCTTCTAGTGTTCTTCAAAGAATCTCCTTGCCTCATAGTTAGATAGCCCATCTGCCACCTTAAGTCAACATTTCATAAATCTTCAGGATTTATTTGTTGCAAGTAACTCCATTGAAGTTTTAGACTGTTTGGTTAACTTGATCAAAAGAAAGCACTGATAACAACATCACTCAAGTTGTCAATTGTTGTTGAGTTAATAGCAGTAGCTTGAGTGCTAGCTGTTGTAGCACCATGAGCAGTATTTAACTGCTCCATTGTACGAATGGTGCTGTTTAAGGACCAAAGGCTTGTTTTGTATGTTTTGAGCTTGAGGTTTGATGTCCCTTTGACTCTGGTCTTAGATCTTCAGGTTATGTAATGATCATCCAAGATTAATGTATTATCTCAGGCTTGTTCTCCACAAAATGGTATGTGAGTTCTTTTGGTGATAGCTTCTTAAGTGAACTTCTGATTTCACTCTTGTGATTACTATTCACCATGAATCTCCAACTGACTGATAAAATTTTTAAAGCTTATCAAGTTTGATCTAATACCTATGAGATAGATGCGTTAAATTTCATACTGCTGCTTTAGAAGATTTCTCTGAGTCTTTTTAGTAGCAGCATTCCCTCCAAACCTCTTCTCAACAGCCTGCAGTAATGACTTGGCATCTTTGATGGAGTTGAACTTCAATTGATGTTCATTAGGGATGCCCATCAATAAAGTGCTTCTAACCTTCATCTCCAACCTCTTTTGTGTCTTTTCTTTAGCAGTTGAAGGAGCAATTATAGTCTCAACACCTTCAACAAGTTTTGTTATTAGAGGTGCATTACCATTCTCTATGACTTCCTATAGAGAATAATCAACCATCTAGATGTACTGTTCCATCCTCATCCTTCAAAGCTTATACTCACCTGGTTTGAGCATAGGCACTTTTGATGCAGCCACTATATGTACTGGTCTTGATACATGGCTTCTGCAAAAGTTTCTTAAAGCAACAAGCTCTGATACCACTTGTTGATCCCACTTTAATGGATCTTGAATTCCTTAGCTTGTGTAAGGTTTAGTTGTGCGAGATAAATCCTACACAACTTATGATAGAAACTTTGTTTGATAATATTAAAGATTATGCGGAAACTAATCTTTAATATAAGAAGAATTCTTTCAATAAAACTGTAAAAACTAATGAAACACACAGATTAACAAACAAAAGCTTCAATATATTAATATGAATACTCTAACTAGTATTAGGGTTACAAAACCTTGAAGCTATGAACAACTCTATGAATGACTCGTTTTTTATTCATAGAACTCTATGCCCTAGGTTCTTTTTTTATACACCAAGGAGTCCTAGTCGATTTATAATATATATAACAAAAAAGTAGTATATTCTTAAAGATTATTCTATAAATAACAATTCTTATCAACTAAGTAATCTTGATCTTTAAGAAATCTTTATACTTTCTCTGATAAGTCTTTGATCTCTTCTTTGTCAGCATAAACTCTTCCAGCAGTTGTAATCTTTTAGCAGTTGTAACTTTCATACCAGCAGTAGTAACTTTTGTACCAGAGATTTACTGTGTACAAGCAGTATTAACTACTTAGAAATTTCTTCAATCTTCACCAGCAGTACTAAGTTACACTAGCAGTAGTAAATAGCAGTAGTAATATACACTAGCAGTAGTAACTTATACTTAGCAGTAGAAACTAGCAGTACTAACTACTTAGCATATTTTTCATTAAGATTACTAATAGCACTAATTTATGCTTAGCAGCAGTAACACAAACCTTAGCAGCAGTAACTCTAAGATCATCAAGAAGTCTTTTAATCCCAACATTCAAGTTTTTAATTTATATTTTGCCGACTTAACCAAAAATAATACTTTAACGGGCAATGTACCCGGTCGGTGGTAGATTTGTGGTAAGTAGGGTGTCAAACACTTAAAGTGAGGTTAAATCTCTCAATTTATTTATATCTTGGTTATCTAATCTAAGTTAATTCTAATCTAAGTCAAACCTATGCTAATCCTATATTAGTTCTAATTTTAATTCTAACATGTAAAAGAGGGGTTTCAGCCTAAGAGACTGGCACGGGTTTGGTTGGTGACTGCAACCAATTCAAGACACTTTAACCTACGCAAGCAAATTAACAAAAGATAAAAGAGCGATCGAGCCTTATGATAGAAAATTGTATTAGCCATCATTAATCCGATTAGAAGTTGGTTTTTTATTCAGTGCAATGATTACTTATCTCGAAGAGGCATATCATTCTTAGACTTAGGCGGGACTTCATCCTAAGACCTAGACACATTAATTCTGTCACAATTAAAGCATCCGCATAAAGCATCCTTATTACCTGATTATAATTTATCTTAGGGATTAAAGCAATGGTGATCTTGTTAAACCCTAGCTCATAGAGACTTTATCCACTTACTGCTTAATGGCAATTTATACTCTAGTAGTCCACTTGTCCAACTATCCAATGGAATCAGAACATTACTTGTTGAATTATCTAGATTCACCTACTAGTCAACATGTTCAATAAACCAAAGGCAGTTTTCGTTAACTAGTTAAGCCAGAAGCGTATCCTTAGCACAATTTTAGAAGGACAATATTTGTGATCCTATGATTCTAGATGTAAAAACTACTATATGGAGAGCTATCCCAGCATCTAGATTAGTTGGTTCGTATCACTAGATCCAGTTAAATGATAGGCTCGGCACAAAAAAGATGTAAACAAGTATGTAATTGATAAACTAAACAAGGCATTAAAAACAAAAACGATTTAAAAAATTAAGAAATCAAGATATAAACAAAACCAAACATTCATATCTTTATAATAATGATTAATACCCGAAGGTATTAGCCTTCAAACGTCATAATAAATACAAAAGTAATTATTTAGCCAAGGTAAACTAACCGAGTTAACGAATGATAAAGACACAACAACCTAAGTTGGCGTTCCCATAACGGTCAACTTCCTAAACATCCCATACTTTACAAGGTAAGTGGCGATATCTTCCACTTTATACAATACTTTACATCGTCGATTTGTATCAACGAATAATCGATCCTTCGTGTAATTCCTTCGGTAGTTGCGAAATGATTATCTTCAAACTTTCCTTCTCTTTTTTGTTGCAACTTTTCTAATTTTTTTTTTTTTGCTAACACTATACTACGAAACTCGGTGTAGTTTCACCATCTTCACGATCATAATAATTCCGGATAATTCCTTCGGTAATTCTTCGTTCTTCAGACGTACCATTAATTGCGATGGTAGTAAAAATACATGAGTTTTGACTATAATATACATTCCTATTTGCAATGTGCAAATTTCTTCCAACCGTACCAAAATTGACACAAGACTCGGGAAATACAAACTTTACACTTTAAGCAACTAGCAACTGTAAAATAAACTTAATCTAACAAGGTAGGCTAAGGTGTAAAGATGTAATGAAACAGATAATTGGTGTAGTTCCTAAAGGATTAGCTCCACGGGTTATTCTAGGGGTATCTTACTCTTAAAGTGGGAGTAAACAAAGGGTTTATACGGGGGTTAACTAACCAGTGTAGTTAGTTAATAAGCAACACATAAAGGAGATTTGGGTGTAATCCTAAAATTTACCAATTTAAACAAGTTACTCCATCTAAATCCATAGTACTTATCACTACGGTCTCGAATAGATATACCAAGCCAAGTTCTAAAGTCTACTACATCACTGGCACACTCATATTTTAGGGAATTTGGGTAAACATTTGGAACTGGATAGGGTTAAATTCTAGGTTAAATCCTCACAATATCTAACAAGGGTTATTGTGTGCGGGTTATGTATCAAGTAATTTCACAAAAGTATGCTTGAAATTTTTTTAAATTTAAGCATTTTAGTGTGAAAAATAAAACAAGTAAACATTCTAATTATATCCCCCCACCTGAATTATACAACGTCCTCATTGTATGGATAAAACATTAAATACGGGAATTAAAAATAATTAGGATAAGAAACTCTCCTGATATTTACTCGGTAGATTCTCCATGTAGGTTTATTGAGCAAGAATTCGTGTTGAACAGCTACCTTGAAGTTTCAAGACTCCAACACTTCAAGATCTCTAGATTTGTAAATTCTCCACCAATATTCGTTGATATTTCTTTCACGAGGTCTTGTGCAAATAATAGGAAAAACGTGCATTCTTATTTTTGGTACATGCGGTTAATTTAAACTAAACTAAACAAATTAAATACGAGTCAGTCTGGTGAATACGCCATATCATGTGCATGAATACGCCGTATTTCCAGAACTGATAATAATGTTTTTAAAGTGCATAAAAAGTAAAGACTGATAACGTCCAGACAATCAATACGCCGTATGGTATGGAGCGGATACGCCGTATTGATGTCTGGGAAGACAGACTCGATAAAAATAAATAACATTCCGGGTTGTCTCCCGGGAAGCACTTTTGTTTACAGCAAAGTCTTTAAGTTAGACTTTTCTTCAGCTTCTCTTCACTATTATTTGGTGCGCGTCACCGTCCATCCGTTGTCCTTTTTTTGAAAAGTATATTGATAGATTTTGGACATATTATCTTCGTTTCTCTTCCAAATATGATATTCACATCTTCTTATAGCCATATATTCTTCGTTGGGTCCAAGCGAGTACTGAATAGCTTCAAACTTTTTTGCTTTGCACATTCTTTTGTTAGGTTGCTCATCAATAAATTTGGATGTATTGCTATATTTGCGCTTCGTCTGACTTTGTTCATCTTCCTTTTCAGTTTTGTTCTTTTCACTTGTTTTTAGATGAGGTCTAAAAAATGAATCAGTAGTAATGTCATTACTACTTAAGATGTTGTCATCCATTCGTCTTTTATTCTAACTCTCATTCATCCAAGCATGGATTAATACTTTTTTAGTTCTTCCATCCATCTTCATATGTTTGTCAAATGATGAATTTACTCGCGATATGAATTCAAGTGGATCTATCCCCCAGTTGTCTCCTTCGTCCAACATTTCTTCTTCTCCATCATATGATTCGGGATAAAATTTACAGAAAAATTTCTCAACAAGTTCTTCCCAAACGGTGATTTTTCCTTCTCCCTCGTTTATCCACCATTGTCGTGCGTCATCAGCCAGTGAGAGAGGAAATACTTTCATTCGTAGTTGATGGGAATCCACACCAGGAATGTAGATTAAATCAATCATTTCAAGCACCTTAGCAGTATGGTTCACTACGTCTTCGTCAATCCATCCATGGTATGCACTCTTTCATAATTCAACCAAAAATTCATTGTTGAGTTCAATGTTTATATCGTTACTAGTGATAGAAAGATTTGATTCTTTTTGAGCATTCACTATGTATTCCTCAGAAATTAGTTCTGCCATGACTTCTTATGGTATCTTCTTCAGTCTACTAGCTCTGATAAGTACTTCTTATAACAAGGGTAAAAATATCAGCGGGATTTGCTCTGAAGAAAGATAGAAAAATTAAGCACGAAAATCAAACACGATGATGTGTCGTTGTGTGGTGTATATTTTATTGATTCAAGTTTTAAATTTATAATTTGCCGACTAAACCAAAAACAACACTTAACGGGCAGTGTACCCGATCGGTAGTAGTTTCGTGGTAAGTAGGGTGTCGAACACTTGAAGCGAGGTTAAATCTATC
>BQNB010210242.1:0-10282 GCA_026074375.1 Tanacetum coccineum
CTAACCAATAAGCTCTTATGAAACAAATAAGCTAAGAGAAAAGAGAGAGAAGTTTAGAGAGAGAAAGTAGAGAGAGAAGGAAAGATTGGTGGATTGCTATGTGAGAAAATAACAACCAACACCCTCCTAACATGCTAGGAGGGGTCTATTTATAGTTCAAGCCACATACTAGGCATATGGACTTGCTTACTTGGGCCGGGCTTGGTTTGTGTTGGGCTTTAGGCCGAAACATGGATAATATTAGCTTAACGTCTAAGCCCGTTAAACCCGACTAGCGTATTACAATACAAGACTAATTATGACTAAGATGACCGATAACATTCTTGTTCGACTTATATAAAAATAAGGCTAACATTGTCTATATGGCATATTCATAAATATGAGGCATATATGACAATCTGACCCGTACCTCAGATACTTTTTATAGGTCTCAATACGGCGTATCCTGGTTTTGGGATACGGCGTGTAGACTTCCTGTACAGTTTTTCGTTTTTGTTTTTATTTTCTAACCGTGAAATACCAGAGATAGAATTGCATTGGTTTTTCCTATATCTTATACATGACCTTACTGAATGAAAATGATGACTTTGGTGGAGTATTTATATTCTGGAATTCTGTGTGTTGTAGTCATGTTGGAATACATACGTATTTACAACACACAATCTTGCTCATAAACGCAACATGGAAGATCATACCGAGCAAATCCCAAGGGAGTTTCTCGTTCTAATTCTTTTAATTTCCCTTTTTTAATGTTATATTTATACAACGAGGGCGTTGTATATTTCAAGCGGGGGGAGGAGAATTAGAAGAACGTTTAGTTGTCCATATTTCACAATAAAATGCTTAAATTATGCTTATATTTAAATTTTTTCAAGCATATTTTTGTGAAATTATTAGTTCCATAACCCGCACACATAACCCTTGTTAGATATTGTGAGAATTTAGTCTTATCCATTTCCAAATGTTTACCCAAATTCCATAAAATATGAGTGTGCCGGTGATGTTGTAAACTTTAAAACTTGGCTTGGTATATCTATTCGAGACTACAATAATAAGTACTCTTTTTAATAGATGGAGTGACAATTTTTAAACTGGTAAGTTTCTAAGATGACACCCAAAAAAGCCTATGTGTGTTATGATATTAACTAACTACACTGGTTAGTTAACCCTCGTATAAACCCTTTTGTTTACTCTCATTTTTAGAGTAAGATACCCCTAGAAAAACCTGTTGAGCCATTCCATTCTTTTCTTACACCAAAAATTTGTTTCGTTACACCTTTACACCTTAGTCTACCCTACTAGATTAAGTCCACAATCGGTTGCTAGTTGCTTTTGTGTAAAGTATTATATTTCATGTGTCGCAATGCAAAATTTTCGATACGGTTAGGTCAGAAAAATTGCACAATGTATGTGGGTACGTGTGTGAAATTTCTATCTACGGTTAGGTCGGAAAAATTGCACAATGCAATTGGGAATGCGAAAGTAGTGTATATTTTTAAGTGAAAGTCTTTCACTGAGTTTTACTACTTTCACAATTAATGATTTTTACATCGAAGTGTGGAGGAGAATGGATAAATTATCCGGATTTATTATGATCGTGAAGATGGTGAAATTACACCGAAATTCGTAGTGTATATATGTCAAAAAAATCAAAAAAGAGAAAAGTACAAAAAAGTGATTTTGTGGTCAAAATAAACCAACTGATGTGTTGTCATTGTAGGTTATTAATTACCTAATCAAGTTTTACTATTTATATTTCATCGACTTAACCTAAAACAACACTAACGGGCAGTGGACCCGATCAGCTGTAGCTTTGTTGGTAAGTAGGGTGTCGATCACTAAGAGCGAGAGCGTTAATTCCTAATTCTATCAGTATTTCCTTTTTCATGGGTACGGTCAGGAAAGTAATGCAACATTGTACCTTTATTTGTTTAGACCTTAATATATTTGTTATGGTTTTTTTTATTATAACAACAATTAATTTTCAATCACCCCCTTTCTTAATCTGGTAACATTTAGTCCTTACTCGAATGAGGAAATGCGAGCAATCAACATATGTCTATTCATCGTACGGCATGTAAGTTGTGATTTTTCCCGCCTTGTTTGGTTTATTACAATTAGGTGAAGGATTAGAAGATCCCTACCCTATATCACTCTTTGTCCTAACCCTTGGTTTTACTCGAGTGAGGAATGAAATGCAATCATGTATGTCTATTCTGTCGTTACGGATGTGTATATGTGGTTTGTCGCCCTTGCTTGTTTACGACTTTTGGTGAAGACTACTAGTCCTATTCTTTAGCTTATTGAGTTAAAGGAAGAATGCACATGTATGTCTAATCCCATCGTTAAGGAATGGTATATGTGGTTTTGTCGCCTTTTCTAGAATATTGGTATCAATAGAGATTAAAAAGAGTGATTTAACCCTTGAACCTTTTAAACCTAATTTACCTTTGTAGACTTGTCACTCCTTAGCTTTAGTGATGGAGATGTGTATCCTTACCAAGCCTATGATAGAATACTCATCACGACTGAGCAATTGAGCGAATAGTTTGCAGTTACCTACATAGAAATATGAGTGATTTGAGGGTGATTTCATCTTTCTATTTCGTAAGGTTGTTTTGTGTGTACTATAATTAAACGAATAATTGCTTTAAGGAAAAATCCCTATACTACGGTTATGAAACATTTTCATAAATTTTTCTAAGTCTACTTAGAGACAAGTAGGATTCAAGTGGGGTGGATATTGATGACATAAAATAACGTCACTTTTATAGCATCATTTATCTCATGTTTCTTAACCGTTTTGTATAATTATTGCATGAATTGGTACTTAATTACTTAAAGTTGTTAATTGCAGTAATTATGAAGTAATTGGTGAAGATATGCTAAAAGGCACACATTTTGGAGCTTAATCGAAGAAATCTCAAGATATTGTTCTGACAACCTATACTCCGTATCCATCAAGGAAGATACGGCGTATATGTGCCTGCACTTCACAAGAAACTACAAAGAATTAAAGAGCAATACGCAGTATCCAGAAGACTCTATACTCCGTATTGAATATTATTTGAAGATTTGGGAAGAGATTGAACGTGAACCCTACTCCAAGAAACCCCTAATACGCCGTATTGACCTCAACCAATACGGCGTATCGACAAATTTCCAGAGATTATAAATACAAATCCCTAAACACGAGTTTAAGGTATGCTTGAACATATTTTCGAAACCCTAACTACAAAAGTCAATTTTCAGAAGGCAAAAAGAGAAAAAAAGGTTAAGTAACGCACTTAATTCCATAGGAAACACATTGTAATCATCTATACCTAATATTCGTCATCAATTTTGATATCCAATTGTTTAACCTCGGTTTAGTTACCTTGGTTGATTTTATTTATTATGTTTGGGTATTGATATAATGTTAATAGCTAATACCTTTAGAGCATAACATGTTTATGAAGATTTTAATGTTTGGTTTGTTTATCTTGAATTTTTTTGCCCCTTAATTTATCGTTGAATTGTTGATTATTGTTATCAATTTATACTCGTTTACGTGCTTTTGTATGCGACCTATCAATCAACCGGATCTAGTTATGCGAACCAAGTAGACTAGATTAACCGGGATAGCTCTCCATATAGCGACTTATATATCTAGAATCATAGGATCACAAATAATGACCTATCCTTGCCATTGGTTTAGTGAACAAGTTGGACTAGCAGGTGACCCCTGGGATCAACAAATACATTCTGATTCCCTTTTAAAGGACTATGGACTGGACTACTAGTGTTAAGAATGACGTTAAGCGAATTTTTTTTTGTAAGTAGTAAAGTCTGTTTAGCAAGATTCCGAGAAAGATCACCATTATATGATGTACAAAGAAATAGAATTATAATCACCAAAAAGATTGCTTATTGAATCGTTTAATTGTGACAGAATTAGCGTGTCTAGGTT
Organism: Tanacetum coccineum; assembly: GCA_026074375.1. Lineage (NCBI taxonomy): Eukaryota > Viridiplantae > Streptophyta > Magnoliopsida > Asterales > Asteraceae > Tanacetum > Tanacetum coccineum. Next base: position 3,950 of record BQNB010210242.1, read on the forward strand.
TTAGGAAGAAGTACCGCCTAAATCTTGGAATGATATGCCCCTCGAGATAAGTCAATCATTGCACTAATAAACAAACTTGTGTTTTAATTGGATTAATCATGTTTAATACATTTTCCTTAAAATAGGCTTGACCGCTCTTCTATATTCTGATTATCTGCTTGCGTGTGTTATCGTGACTAAAGTAGGTTTAAGTCACCACCAAAACCCGTGCCAGTCTCTCAGACTTGAAAACCCCCTCTATCTGTTAGAATTAGGTTTAACATAGGTTTAACTTAGAATTAACTTAGATTGGAACTAGCATAGATAACAAAAATAGTTGTAGACTTAGGAATTAACACTCTCGCTCTTAGTGATCGACACCCTACTTACCAACGAAGCTACAACTGATCGGGTCCACTGCCCGTTAGTGTTGTTTTTAGGTAAAGTCGACAAAATATAAATATAAAACTTGATAATAAATAATACCTACGCACAACGACACATAAACTCCCGTAACTGTTAGCAACATACAACAGACTGTGACATGTTTTGGGTGTGGAGAGAAGGGACACTACCGAAATAAATTTCCCAAAAGGAAAGATCAACCAACCAAGGGGCTCGTGGAAGAGCATACGTGATGAGGACTAAAGTACCTCAGCAAAACCCAAACGTGGTCACAGGCACGTTCTTACTCAACGATCACTATGCTAGTATTTTATTTGACTTGGGTGCCGAGAAAAGTTTTGTGTCTACTACTTTTACTACCTTTATTGATATAGCTTATTCCACATTAAACACTAGTTATGAATTAGAACTAGCGAATGGAAAAGCTGTAAGCACTAACATTGTCTTGTGTGTTTGCACTTTGAATCTGTTAAATCATTTGTTCAGAATATACCTACTACCGACCAAATCAGGAAGTTTTGATGTTATAGTAGGAATGGATTGGTTATGGAACCTCAGGGCAGAAATCATTTGTTACGAAAAGATAATTCGTATCCCGTTACCTAATGGTGAAATACTTGAAGTTCATAGTGAACGACCAGAAAAAGACCAGAAATACCTTTCGTGTATGAAGACCGATGAAAAGAAGCTCAAACACACTCCTATCGTCTGCAATTTTCCCAAAGTATTTCCTGATGACCTATCGGGTTTACCCCCTACGCGTGAAGTAGAATTCTGGATAGATCTAATTCCTGGAGCGATGCTAGTGGCAAGGTCGCCATATCGGTTGACACCTTCTGAAATGCAAGAATTGGCTAATCAGCTCAAAGAACTCCAAGACAAGGGTTTTATTCGACCTAGTCATTCCCCATAGGGAGCACCTGTGTTATTTGTCAAGAAGAAGGATGGTGCTTTAAGGATGTGCATAGATTACCGAGAGTTGAATAAGCTGACCATAAAGAATCGTTATCCTCTCCATAGAATTGATGACTTATTCGACCAATTGCAAGGTGCATGCTATTTTTCTAAGATAGACATTCACTCGAGCTACCACTAGTTAAGAGTACATGAGGTGGACATTTCAAAAACCTCGTTTAGGACTCGATATGGACATTTCGAGTTCACGGTTATACCTTTTGGATTGACGAATGTGCCAATAGTTTTCATGGACCTAATGAGCCTCATCTGCAAACCTTACATGCGATAAGTATGAACCATTGTGTTTATCGATAATACCTGATTTACTCAAAGTCAAAAGAGAACACAAAGTCCACTGAGATAATCTTAAGAGTGCTCGGGAAAAAGAAGTTGTAAGCCAAAATTTTAAAATGTGAATTCTAGCTACAGGAGGTTCAATTCCTAGGGCACGTAGTTAACAATGAGGGCATCCATATGGACCCTAGCAAGATTTCGGTGAATAATTGGAAGACTCCCGAGTCACCAACATAAATTCATTTATTTTTAGGATTGACCGGATCTATCGGATTCGTTGAAAAATTTCCAAGATCGCCAAACCTCTCACTCTGTTAACTCAAAAGATATAAGGTATAGAGTAGGGTGATAAGCAAGAGAAGTTTCCCGCATACATAAAAAGAAACTACGTGTAATGCACATAGTGTTAGCCAATCCCCGATGGACCCGAAGAGGTTGTGGTCTAATTGTTCCGCGTCAAACCAAAGGTTTTAGGTAGTGTTGATGCAGAGGGGCACAGGTAATTGTGAATGCCTCTAGGCAGCTTAAAAGCACAATGAGAAAGAATTATACCACGCATGACATGGATTAGGGCGCGGTAGTTTTCGCGTTTAAAATCTAGAGACATTATTTGTACGGGACAAAGAGTGTTATCTACACTGATCATAGAAGTCTTCAGTACATTTTTGATCAAAAGGAGTTGAATATCGCCAAAGGCCGGTGGATTGAAATTTTTCGCGACTTGACTGTGTGATATCGTTACCAACCCCGATAAAGATGAATTAGTGGCGGATGCGTTGAGCAAAAAGGAAAGAATCAAACCAAGACGAGTGGTGTGCTATGAACCCCATGAAAATCATACTGGCATCAGACAGGAAATATTTGGAATCACAGAGCAAAGCTTACAAGGACCTCAATGCTTCTAGCGGAATTGCTGCGAGGTTGGATACGCAGCTCGAAATAAAGATGATGGTGGATTATACTTCATAGGATCGTATCTGGGAATTCCATCATCAGGCAATGTAAGAATTCTTACATTGCCTGATGATGGAATCCAGATCCGATCCATGAAGTATAATCCACCATCATCCTTTCTTTCGAACTGCGTATCCAACCCTCGCAGCAATTCCGCTAGAGCCATGAGGTCCTTCGAAGCTTTGCTCTGTGCTTCCAATATTTTTGTCTTGATGCCAGAACAGATTTTCATGCTCATAGCACACACTCGTCTTGGTTTGATTCTTTCCTTTCTACTCAACGCATCCGCCACTACATTCGCTTTATCGGGGTGGTAACGAATCACACAGTCATAGTCGCTAAAAATTTCAATCCACCGCCTTTGGCGCATATTCAACTCCTTTTGATCAAAGATGTACTGAAGACTTCGATGATCAGTGTAGATAACACTCTTTGTCCCGTACAAATAATGTCTCTAGATTTTAAGAGCGAAAATTACCGCGCCTAACTCCATGTCATGCGTGGTATAATTCTTCTCATGTGCTTTAAGCTGCCTAGAGGCATACACAATTACCTTGCCCCTCTGCATCAACACATACCTAAAACCTTGGTTTGACGCGTCACAATAAACCACAAAGTCTTCGGGTCCATCGGGGATTGCTAACACATGAGCATTACACAGTTTACCTTTTAGTATGCGGAAAGCTTCTTCTTGCTTATCACCCTACTCATACTTCTTATTCTTTTGAGTTAACAGAGTGAGAGGTTTGGCGATCTTGGAAAAGTTCTCAATGAATCTCCGATAATATCCCGCCAATCCTAAAAATAAATGAATTTATGTTGGTGACTCGGGAGTCTTCCAATTATTCACCGAAATCTTGCTAGGGTCCATATGGATGCCCTCATTGTTAACTACGTGCCCTAGGAATTGAACCTCCTGTAGCTAGAATTCACATTTTAAAATTTTGGCTTACAACTTCTTTTTCCCGAGCAACTCTAAGATTATCTTCAAGTGGACTTTGTGTTCTTCCTTTGACTTTGAGTAAATCAGGATATCATCGATAAACACAATGACAAACTTATCCATGTAAGGTTTGCAGATGAGGCTCATTAGGTCCATGAAAACTATTGGCACATTCGTCAATCCAAAAGGTATAACCGTGAACTCGAAATGTCCATATCGAGTCCTAAACGAGGTTTTTGAAATGTCCACCTCATGTACTCTTAACTAGTGGTAGCTCGAGTGAATGTCTATCTTAGAAAAATAGCATGCACCTTGCAATTGGTCGAATAAGTCATCAATTCTATGGAGAGGATTAACGAATCTTATGGTCAGCTATTTTTTTCAACTCTCGTAATCTATGCACACCGTAAAGCCCCATCCTTCATCTGAACTAATAACCCAGGTGCTCCCTATGGAGAATGACTAGGTCGAATAAAACCCTTGTCTTGGAGTTCCTTGAACTGATTAGCCTTTCTCCAAAATCGACAAAATAATAATTAAAAAAATGGAAAATTTTCTACAATTTAAAAAATAAATATATAAGTCCAAATAAATAATGACCTTAAGTTCGGGTTCTTACAATCATTGTAGGCAATGGTTGTGAATTCTTTCTCAAAAATTTTAAACTAGTCGAAATCATTAAAATAACTGACCGTTGGTTCGGATGACGGAAACGAAGACATATTGACTTTATCATTATCATTTTCTGAATCCATTTTCAAATCGTCGACATAAGATATTTTATAGGAAAATGAATTTTTGTCATAAATTACCGTGTAATCTTCATCGTTGGATTCGTCAAACGATATTCTAAAGTCAATTTGATTGTCGTTAAGAAGACTTACCGTAGGTTCACAGGAGAGTGCTACTTCAGATGTTTACGCGTCATTAAAGACTATAACTGGGAATTCAGTTTCAACAGATCTGAGGTCGTGAACGTCTTCATCATACCATATCTTACCATACGTAGCCGTTTCCCAGTTATACACCTTACCACGCCTACGAGCATTTTCTTCCTCAAGCCTGATATACTCTTCCATAGTAATGTTGGGGTCGTCCATTTCCTGTAATAAAATAGCTAGAAAAGAAAAAGGTTAAATAGACAGATACGTCGTATTCAGTAAACTAAATACGCCGTATTGATGTTGGAGTCGAATACGTTGTATTGGGTTAGAAAAAAATGTATACGCCGTATCCAAGAAGATGAATACGGCATATTGAGTATTCGACTCAGAAAGTTACAGTAGACTGTAACAATGCAGAAAAACACACAGACACACAATATGCGAAAAATACAATGCAGAAACCAGACACACAAAAACAAACACACAAATATGCAAATAAATCTATACTAAACTAAATCTAAACTAAAACACTAATAAATAAGAATTAAACAACTTCACTCCCCGGCAGCGGCGCCAAAAACTTGATGTGTCATCGTGGTTAGGTATTTATTTGTTATCAAGTTTTATATTTATATTTAGCCGACTATACCTAAAAACAACACTAACGGGCAGTGTACCCAATCAGATGTAGATTTGTTGGTAAGTAGGGTGTCGATCACTAAGAGCGAGAGCGTTAATTCCTAATTCTATAAGTATTTTAGTTGTCTATGTTAGTTTTAATCTAATTAAAATGCAGGTTTGTTTATTTAATGCAATGATTAGTTATCTCGAAGGGGCATATCATTCCTAGATTTAGGCGGGACTTCTTCCTAAAACCTAGACACGCTAATTCTGTCACAATTAAACGCATCCACATAAAGCATCCTTATGTTGATTATAATCTATCTTAGGATATAAGTAATGGTGCTCTTACTAAACCATAGATCATCAAGACTTTACCCACTTACTGCTTAACAACAATTATATACTAGTAGTCCACTCTATCCGAATCCTAACTAATGAAATTAGAACGTCATTTGTTGATCTTAGGGTCACCTGCTAGTCCAACTTGTTTACTAAACCAATGGCAAGGATAGGTCATTTATTTGTGATCCTATGATTCTAGATATATAGATCACTATATGGAGAGCTATCCCGAACTCTTAGCCTACGCCCATACAACACTGAAGTTGCAGCGCATTAAATATGTAGGACTAGACCTAGTTGAATGATAGGTCGCATACAAAAGTACGAAACAAGTATGAATTGATAAACATAATCAACAATCAACGATAAATTAAGCAATCGAGATAAACAAACCAAACATTAGAATTATCATAAACATGGCTAATACCTAAAGATATTAGCCGATAGTCATTGTAACAATACACAAATTCATAGATGAACGATTAAAGTAACAAAAGATTAAGCTAAACAAATGTGTATATAGAGTGTAAATGATTACAAGAGTTTTCCCATTGATTGGAGCACTTTGCATGACCTTTTTGGCTTCTTAGATCTTCTGTAAATCGAACTTGGTGGTTAAAAGCATCGAAAATATGATCAAGCACACTGAAAACCCGTTTTTAGGTTTTCTATTTATACTGTCTGGAATTTGGTCGATATGGCGTATCGAGATAGTTGGTTACGGCGTATCGGGGGTTTCTTAGAGTAGGGACCATGTTCGATATGTAACAACCTGAGTTTTACGACGCGTACGAAGATCGCGTATCCGATGTCGTAATTATTATTTTTCGAGTTTCCGTGAATAAGCGTCGACATTTAAAATTTTATTTGTCGTTGATAAATATTTTTGTATTTTATTATGAAAAATTTGGAAAAGATTTGATAATTTTTATTTTTGACGTTTCGCGAGTC
>BQNB010210243.1:0-10282 GCA_026074375.1 Tanacetum coccineum
GGAAATTCTTACTAAATCGGGTAAACGTAAAATTAATGACTTTGCTTAAAAATGAAAATAGAAATAAAGTTCAGAATAAATAGCGACCCTAAATACGGAATGTTACACTTTCTTTTCTACCCTTGATCAAGCCACCTCATAAATCCAATATACCTCATTCTCTTCCCAACCATTAGATTAAACTCTCATCTCAAACAAACACACTTCCTCTCACAAGACCTCTCTCTCTCTCTACCATTGATCTTGCCACTTCACCAATCCATTTTACCTCCCTTCTTCACATACTCACCATTTATTTCAAACCAAAATCAATAGGCTCCTTTCTATTATATCATGTCAACTCGTGCCACCCTTGGCCTTTGTATTCCTCACCTCTTGCAAACATTCTTTCCTCTCTTTTCTCTCCTCTAATCTTCTAAGTCTAACACCTTTGTGTTCTTAATCTTTACTTCTATCATTTATTAAAGAACACACATCTCCGCAAGGGAGCTACACAAGTACCTAATCCATACTTGTGTGTTTTGTCGAGGGTTTTCTTTCTCATATCATTTCTTTAGAAACGAGTCTCTAGGTTAGGTTAGGACATGGTTCATCTATTTTATTTCAATCAATCGAGTTGTAAGGGAAGTCTTGTATCTGTGGGATCAAGCCTAGATCATTGGGGATCTAGCTGAGGTTTTGGAAAGCTTCCAAGGGGAAGGCTTTTAAAGTTATAGGTTAAGCCGAATCACGGGTTCTTAGGGGTGGATTCCGAGGGTGGAATACCGTAGGTAGTAACTCTTCTTTGTGAGCGTCGGTCTTTGTTTAAATCCGGTGAAGTTAAATTGTAATACGGTTTGTAGTCCACCATAAGGATTATACTAGTATAGTATCGGAGTCGTGGATTCGCAACTGGACGTATGGAAGGACTAAACCACCCTCTTTCCTGAACCAGTATATATCGTGGTCTCTTTCTCTCTCTCTATCTCCATCTACTTATTGTTTCTTTGCTAAGTAGATCATCACACCACTCGACTCTTTCAAGACTTGAAGTTTTATAAACATCAAAGAAGTCAAGAAAATCGTATTCACCCCCTCCCCCCTCTACGGTTCTACATGGTCCAATGACATCCTCCCACCACTCGCTCACGAGACATTTTGTGAACATTGCCAATGAACCCAACTGATCGTCAATGATCTTAGTGACGAAATAAGATTCATTCTCAATCACATCCTCGAACGTCTTACTACTCTTACACACCAAAACTTTCCATAGGATGTTTGGTGAAGATTATAAGAATAATTTTGTATTTAGTTTATTTTTAGTTTTTAGTTTAAGAAGAACATTTCCTTGTTCTTATTTTTACATATTTGTAAGTGACACAAAGTCACTAAAATAGTTGTTTATTTTATTACAAGGATCTATGTTCATTACTTATCTCGTTTGTGTTGTACCTTGTATTTATACATCTTATTCTCTATTATATCTTTGATTATGTGTGTACTAACCCACCTCAAAAATCAAATTCTGGTTTTCTTTTCCAGGAACAGGATCCCTTCGATAACGAAGGGCAAAACCCTTTTGACAGGGTTCTGGCTGATTCGGGTAAACAATGGGTTCACTATCATCTTTATTGTAACATATTTGTTTGTAGGTACTCTCAAAGCAAAGGAGAGCTTATATTCCTGTTATTATACACTAACAGTCTCCCTTTTTTTGTAACACCAAACCCATTTGGATTACTCGACACTCTCATAGTAGGAGGCTTCCGTTCAAGGGGAGCATCGCACTCCGATCCTTTGATCGGTAAAATACAATTTCGTTACAATCACAGATTACACTTATTGCATTTGACTCATTACATTGCATTTCTGGTTAGTTTTTTCTTCGACACTCTTTTTGTTTCGACAAGAAGGGGGGAATGAAGTAAAAGACTCCAATTTAAAACTTACACATTTTACTATTTACTTCCAATAATTTTATGTTTTGTCATCAACAAAAAGGGGAAGATTGTTAATACAAATTACCCATAAAAATGTTTATTTCTATTTCATGATCTTCTTGTGTTTTGTCGATAACAATCATAAAATCATTATAAGTAGAAAATAAAATGCGTAAGTTTTATAAAAATAATATTTCTAACTTATTACATCTATCATACATCAAAATTACATTTTATACATGTTACACAAAGTTACTTATACTTTTATTGTTTTTAAATATGCAAATTATATTTACATTTTACATCATGCATGACATCAACATGATCTTTCTATATCTAAACTAAATCTTACAAGATTACACAAGATCTTAGAAGATTACACAAGATTTTAGGAGATTTGGCATCTAAAATCCGGATTTACTCTTCCAGTAACCCGGATCCCTCAGGTTACACTGGCCGAATCCCTTTTAAAAGGGATCCGCCTGATTTGGGGAACAGTAACAATTTTTGCCCATAAATAGCAAGCCATTTCTCATATTTTACCCACCCATTCTTTTAACATCTCTTTAATATTTTGATATTTCTATCTAATATCATATCTACTTTAGTTCAATTTCTCATTTGTAGGTAATTGATGTGCTGTCGTGTGTGGTCAATTTATTGAGTACCAAGTTTTAAATTTATATTTAGCCGACTTATCCTAAAACAACCCCTTTAACGGCAGTGTACTGATCGGGTAAGAGTATCATGGTAGTATGGGGGGGGTAGGGTTCGAACACTAAGAGCGAGTTGTTAATCTTATATTCTATCAGTATTTAATTACTCTAATTAAGTTAATTCTAATTACTTGTTAAACCTATGCTATATACGTTTCTAATGATAATGGGGGGTTTTCAGCCTGAGAGACTGGCACAGGTTTTATGGTGTCAATAATCAATCAAACACAAAAAACATTCTAGAAACAAAAGAAGATAAAAGAGCGGTAATAGAAAACCGTGTAGCCAAATTAAATCCGATTATATGTTGGCTTGTTTATTAGTCAATGATTTCTATCTCAAAGCGCATAATCAATCTAAGACTTAGGCGGGACATCATCCTAAGACCTAGACACGTTAAATCCTGTCACAATTAACGCATCCGCATAAAGCATCCTTTTAGTTTAATTATAATCTATCTAGGGATTAAAGCAACTGGTGGGGGATCTAGATAAACCCTATCCACAACGTGGACTTTACCCATTTACTGTTGATGGAAATATACTGGTAGTTCACTATCAAATCTTATCAATTAATCAAGAACATACTTGTTGAAACATTACGGGTCACCTGCCGGTCCAACTAAGCTCTTAATTTAAGGACAAAGACAGAACATTATTTGTGAACTTCTGGTCCGGTAATATAAAACACGATATGGAGAGCTAATCTAGCTCACTTGTTAGGCGTAACTAGATCCAGTTGAATGATAGGTCACATATTCAATCACGTAAACAAGTATCATGTGATAAACATAATTAAACTTTCAACGATAAATTAAGAAATCAATTTTAAAACAAACCAAACATTAAATCTTCATTAAGATGGCTAATACCCTAGGGTATTAGCCCATAACCATTGTAATTATACAAGCGTGATCAAATAACCAAGGTAAACTAAATGTTTTACCGAACGATACCAAAAATTAAATGATTACAAGAGTATAGGAATTACATGGTGTCTTCTATGGAATCGTGATCGATGCTTGACCTTTGGTTGCCCTTCTTTTCTTCAGAAAATCATCTTTTATGTGTATGGTATGGAGAATATGATTTTGCACACTGAAAACTCGTTTTTGAGTATTCTATTTATAGTGTCTGAAAAAGACCGAATATGCCGTATTGAGCTAGGCCAATACGGCGTATTGAGGTATTTTTTTTGGAGTGCGCGCTAAGTTTATAATCAATAAAATCTTCATTCCCAAAATATAAATATCTTCGTATATTTGAATGTCTATCCAGCTGGATACGGCGTATGGCAGAAGAGTGATACGCCGTATTGGGAATTATTTATACGCGTTTTCTTGTGAAGAGTTGGTGCTGATATGCCGTATCTCTTTTCTGGATACGACGTATTGGTCAGAAATAGGCAATCTTCAAATATCATCATTTTAGCTCCAAAATATGCGCCTTTTAGCATGTCTTCACAAATCACTCCTTAATTACTGCAAATAACACTTTTAAGCAATTAAGTATAAATTCTTGCAATAATTATATAGAAGTCGTAACATAATCGGATAAATCGGGTAAAAATGACCCAGATAATTGAAGTCATCAGTAATTATCTTACTAGAAGAAATTGCCGATATTGCATACGAGACGATCAAGCTTAAGCTTTCTTGTTGCTAGTCTCCACCATCATTTCAAGTGCATCTTGTTGATCCTTGTGATAACCGGGGATTTTCCTAAGTTATAATATCCTAAAATACTACGACTTTATATTTTCATATACACACTCATACCATATCTAAAATCACAACGCAAAATTAACATTCTGATGACTTTTACTGAAACGTAACCCAGTTACGGTGTAACCGACTGTCAATCAACAATTATCTACAATAATAAATCATTTTTACTTCAAAATTATCAATTTCTAAATATTTACGTTTGCATTGGTCACTTACCGGGAAATCTTCCCGCGCACAGCGAAATACTCCACATAACGCGTACCGGTACGACAATAATTAAAATTTCATTTGGATTGCTTTGTTATACTCCTATAAACTTAACATTAACAAAACGTTTCATAATTTATAAGAACCTTGCTTAAAGCGAGAAAGACGGGTTTATATTTACATTTAACGGAACAAGAAACTACACAAAATATAAATCTAAAAAAACTTGGGATTCCCTTTGTTCCTTTGTACCATGACCGGCCCCAAGGGGGAACAACCTAGCAAGAATATTGGAACTCATATGGTCCTATATTTTGTCCATTTCTTCATTTTGAAAACACACACATAAACACCAAAAACACACATCAAGAATTCTCTCTTTTTCTCTTTCTCTTAGGGTCAGACGCACACAACAAACACACCAAAACCATACATTTTTCATCTTGTATCAAGAACATGGAAGCTGAAATACACTCGGGTTTGGTTCTAGTGATCGTTGGGTAAATAAAACAACGTTTGGGTTGTTTGGTTTGCTTTAATCTCATCCTAAAACCTTTATTTGTAAGTCTTCATTTTCTTAATCATTTTGTACTTTTGTGCTTATAATCATGCATAAACACTAGTTGTACATTTATTGTTGTAAAAATCTAAGTTTCTAAAACTACAAAAACACTAAAAGGTGTGGCTTTGGTCCAAAAATAAGGAAAAAAAACATAAGAAAAGTATCAATGTAATATTATGGTTGTGTTGGTGAAATAAAATTTTTGGTCATAAGAGCTTATAGCTTATTTTGGCTTATTAATAAGCTTATTAAGGCTTATTATGGTTCGGAATAAAGAAGAAACAAAGGGAATAACATTTTGGCTTATTTCCACTTTGTTCTGCGTATTCTCTATAGCTATATTCGTGCTTTTATTTACGAAACTAAAAGGGGGTTTAAGCTTATCACTTTTTTTGTTTAAGCTCATCATAGAATTAGTTTGAGTTGGTGACTCTCGAAACCAACAAGGGGGAATAATGTCGTAGCTTATTTTGACACTCGTATTGGTTTCTCAGTTTATTTTTTGTTCGGCTTATATTCTAGCTTATTTTTGATTACTATAAACGTGCTTATTCGCTTATTATATAGCCTATTGGACTTATGATTGGGCTTATTGTATTTGGTATATTCATGTTGGGCGCTAAGTTGGACGAAAGCCATAACGAGGCCTTAAGATGTTTTGGCTTATTTTTAAAAGCTATGCTCGGCTACTTTTCACGTACTACATTTCAGCGTTTTAAATTTGGCTTATTTAAAATGGCTTAGTTTAATTTACCACCTAATCGGGACATATTAAAAATGGTTAATAACAAGTTTAAATTGAACTTAGATAAAATGATCTAACGGACCAAATGTTTGGACTAAAACATTTAACCTTTATAGAATTGGGCTAAATAGTTGGTCCTTTAATTAGACTTTAAAACTTGGTTTTAGTGGACTCAAAAATGGTCTAAATATCAATGGACTATTAATGGGCTATAAGGCCCAATAGCTAATAAACGTATTTTAAGCTTGGCTTATAAGCTTATATATCATACAACTTATTTTCAATGTTAGCTTATTATTACACTTAAGTATCGACTTGTTAAAAAAATTAGACATCTTCTCACTAATAAAATCAGGCTTAACTAGTAAAACTATTAATGGATTTAAAAACTTGAACTAGAGATTTGGAGCTGGCATTGGACCGTTTGGCCCATATCGAGTGATATCTCAAGAAATTGACGGACGTTGAAAAAACAAAATTATTGAACGACTTTATCGCGAATTTATTTAAGTATTAAGTTTTAAAGTAGTAATAAAGACTAGTAAATTTAGGTCTCTTGGAACGCGTTTTGGATAACGTGAGTTTTAAAACGTTTTAGTAGTAATTGGCATTGTTGTCGTGAAAGGATTAGATTTCGTGGAAAAGGTAGTGGTGTATTTTGTTGTTAAGTCTATGACTTTGGGAAGTGGGACTCTATAATCGATACAGGGGGGTCATGCCGAAATTTGTAATTATCTAGATATACTTAGAAAAAATTTTAGTATAAACTTATTTTCTTAAAACTCCATGACATAAAAGATAATAATAAATAATATATATTTTTATATCTCGAAATAAAAGACGAAAAATGTTATTTAATAAAAACGTTTCTTCTTTAATCCAATATGGTGTGTCTAAAACCTTTGGTCAACACTTATATCGGAAGAACGTTTTGTTCTAGATATAGCTTGGGGGATTCGGGTAAATGTCGACAGCATGTCTAATTTTTTTTTGATTTATTTCTTAATTCTTAATTGTGTTAATTCTTGTTTATTTAACATTTTATTCAGATATTTTTATTTATTTATTCTTATTTAGTGAATCTTATTAATTAGAAATAAATCTTGTATTCTAGATAATTCTTGATATATTTTTAATTCTTTAATTCCTTATTCAGTAATTCTTATATTTTATTTCTTAATCCCTTAATTCGGATAATTCTTTCTTATTTAATTCTTGTTTATATTATTTCCTATTGACTTAATTCTTGTTTATTTCATCAGTTAAATTATTTCTACTGTTTGATTTTCCCATTTGCTTATTCTCTTATATTTCTATTATTAATATATATAATATTTTATAATATATATATATAATATATACTATATATATTTATATATATATATTTTTATTATATATTATTTATATATATGACTTATTTATAATATTTATATTTATATTAGCATACTTTGAATAAGTTCATCGAGTCAATTAATCTACCACCACACAAACAATGATACCAAACATATTATAAAAATAATACAAATCCTTTACAAACTGCATATGCATTGTTATTCTCATATAGCAAGCCTCAATTATAAAACTAATAGGTCGTGGCTGGGCACCGTTGCACGTTATTCAGTGATCATCTACTTTCAGCTACTTTCATCCTTACCTAATGTGAGTCTTTATAGCCCCACTTTTAAACTATTTTCCTTGGGAGAAAATGATATTCAAATCCCTTTTCAAACTGTTTTACATATGTGCTAAACTGTTTTCATACTTTTGGACAATGATATGTGCCTATAATTGCGTATGTGGATACTGCTATATATGCTCAGGCATACTATTTGAATCTTGTCATAAAATCTACTTGTAGAGATGTGTAGCTATAGCTGGGTAGTCGTTGCGATAGGTGCGGAAAACTATATGCGCTTGGGTCACTATTGAACTGTTGATTGATTGACTTGTTGGTATATGATATGATTGCTATGTTGTTGTTGGAATACTATTTATACTGCTTGCACTCCGCTATTGTATTGGACTATTTTCCCACTTAAATTCTGACACAACAACTAGGTTTACACTCCAAACCTACGAGCTCACCAACTTTATGTTGACCTTTTCGTGTATTATTTTCAGGTGATCAGATTTTACAAAGTGAAGGTAATTGAAATGAAAGTTATCCATTGACCAAGATGTTTTCCAAAGACAAGTGTTTTCTTCCATTAAAGACTGTATTCTATGTAACCTTGTAAATTAAAATTCTTGTAACTAAGTATGGTGTAATCTACTATCTTATGCGGTGTCTCCGAAACGTCACACCTTGTGTTTTTGCTCTTAGCGGGGTGTGACAATCCTTGCACTTCATTTATTCATTGTACTTACTTTATCCTTGTAAAAAGAGTTGATAGCATTGGGTCGGTTCTACCTTTGTTAGAACCCCGTATTTAGCTTAGTACCGAATAAAGTGTATGCAACGTAAGGTTGGTTCTACCTTTGTTAGAACCCGATATCTAGCTTTGTACCAAAAAAAGTGTAAGTGGCATTGTGAGGCTTCTCCATCGGACAAGTAGATTGTGCACTAGTGTTTACGAACTCTCGAGTTGGGAAATTGAGGAGTGGAGTAGGGAAAGGAAGGTGTCCTTGTAGCCAAACCACTATAAATACTTGTGTCACGGTTCTATGTCTTCCAACTCTATCTTTACTTTATTTGTGCTTATTATCTGTTTTCTCATTACGTAGATCAAATCAAGATCATTAACTTCACATAAACACGATCTATAATTTTGAAACGTAAATTTGAATAGGTAAAACTATTCAACCCATCCCCCCTTCTAGTTTTACACTTAGTCGATTGCCACTATCAGGAATTTCACTTTTCTAGGAGCCTTCGGTAATGGGCCTACTATGTCAATGCCCCATTGTATGAAGGGTCATGCTATCGTGACCGAAGCCATGTCTTGCTTAGGTAGTCTGAAGACCGGAGAGTGAATTTGGCACGTGTCACAAGTTTGGATGACTTCTGTTGCATCCCTATGCATGGATGGCCAGTAATACCCTAACGTTGTTATCTTTGATACTATGAACCTTAGCCCACCGTGTAACCCGCATGATCCCTTCGTAGATTTTATTAATCACGCTTCTTGCCTATCTTATCCCTACGCATCTTAGCCATGGGGCAAGGAAAGATCTTTTGTATAAGATTCCGTCAATGTTCCGATAATTTAGGTCCTTGACCCTGATTTTTCTTGCTAATTTCTTGTCAGCTGGTAGGATTCCGCTGATGAGGTACTCCACTTTTGGGCCATCTGGCTGTCTTATTACTCGATGGTTACGTCCGCTACTTGCTTCTTGTAAATTGATTTATTAGCTAACTTTTCGACTAGTACTTTCTTTGTCAAGTGTTCAAATGTTAGTGATGCTAACTTGCTCAACGCATCTACTTTCTTATTCTGGTTTCTTCTGATGTATTGGACCTCAAAATGTGGGAAGCTCCTTAGTAATTCCATTGTTATTTGTAAATATTATTTGGTGTGGTTGTGTTTTGCTTCGTAGGACCCATTGACCTGGTTAGCTACAAGCTGCGAGTCTACGAATAATGTGATTTCTTCTATTTTCATCTCTTTTGCTATTTGGAGGCCTGTTATGACGGCTTCATATTCAACTTCATTGTTAGTTGCCTTGAACTTGAATTTCAGAGCGTAGGTGAATTACATGCCCTCCGGACTGACTATCATTAGCCCATCCTCGGAGCCATTGTCACTTGATGCTTCGTCAGTGTACAGCCTTCATCCCGTGTTCTTTGTTTTTCCTTACTCATTCTGGAAGTCCGTCTCTTCGTCTTCTTCTTGAGTTTCTGCCAGGAAATCTGCGAGGACCTGTGCTTTGATCGCATTCCTTGGCTTGTATTCGATTTCGTGTTCTCTGAGTATTATCGCCCATCTAGCCATCCTCCTCGATTTTTCAGACTTTAACAACAAAATCCTTATTGGCTTGTTTGTTAATACTGTAATTTTATGTGCTTGGAAGTATCTCTTGAGCCTTCTTGCTACATGGATTAGAGCGAGGACTAGTTTTTCCATGATTGGATAATTCAGCTTGGCTCCTTGTAATACTCTACTCACAACGTATATAGGTCTTTGGTCTTTCCATCTTTCTGCCATTAAGACTGCACTTACGCACTCCTTTGAGGCTGCTAAATAAACGATCAGGCTTTCTCCAACTTTTGGTGCCACGAGCGTAGGAAGTTTTTCTATACTTTTTCATGTCTTCGAAGGTTCTGTCTGCTTCTTTTGTCCACATGAAGTCTTTCTTTTCAAGGCATCCTTTTAGGGTTTCAAAGAATGGTAGGGATTTCTCCGCACTTTTTGCTAGGAACCTGTTGAAGGCTGCGAGCTTGCCATTTAGGCTTTGCACTTTCTT
>BQNB010210247.1:0-10282 GCA_026074375.1 Tanacetum coccineum
AATATTATGGCATGGGTGGTCCTAGTTTTCTGATACTGAGTTCAAATCACAATACTTGTTGATTTTGTAAGCTGGCCATGCATTTTAAAGGGGTTCATGCTAGCATATTTGGTCATTCACTGTTCATATCTAGTAGTTAAAGCTTAGAGAGTGCATGTATAGAAGCTTACTAAGTATATCTTCACACAAGCATCAACTTGGTTAATCATACATAGTTCAATATACATGTTATTGACGACCCGACCAGTGTTTACAGAACAGATACATTTGCTTACAAATGCACGGAGAATATTCCAATTTTTTTATGTCAATTATTTCTTAGGCATGTGCCTACTTATGTTATTATTCACTTTCCACATGAGTGACAATTTTCAGTTATATGCTTTTGGTTATCTTTTAGTTTATAGTTTCTGTGTATGCTTTTAATGCTTAATGCATTAGGTTTTGTACTGTCATGCAATAGATTATATCTTGTTCTACTTTTGTAGAATTTGTTCATGGGTTCTCATGCACACATCTGAAGATGCGAGTTTGGGAGCGTGGTGCTGGTTAGTTTTCTATTTTGAACACGTAAAATTTGCTTCTATATGCACATACATGTTCGACTTGGCAGATGGCATATTTTTAGCTGAATAACTGTGGATAATAAAACCTTATATATAGGAGCGACCCTGGCTTGTGGAACTGGAGCGTGTACATTAGTTGTTGCTGCAATTCTTGAGGGGCGTTTTGAGAGAGTAAGTTCTAGATATCAAATTAGTAATCGATTTAATATGCATGATCAGAATTATAAAGATCAATTGTCATGTTGATGTCTCTATCTGAATTGACACTTTGTTCCCCATTTGAAGATCAGAATCATAAGTAGTCTTGATTATGAGGAAGCGAGTCATAAGCTCCTAAAACTTAAACTAAATCCAGAACAAGAGGTATGGAACCTATTACAATATGCATCCTTGTTTTCAAGTCCTTGAAGTAAATCTTAATTCTCTCATTTTATATTTCGAAAAACAATTAAAAAAAGTACATAGTTAATGAAAATGTACATATTTTCTTAAAAATTGGACATTTTGTGTCTTAGCTCGGGCCTTTGAGAAATAATCATGTTTTTTTTAAGATAATCAAGTTATTGACGATTTTGGGTGGTTCTGGTTGCTTTGATGGAGAACAAAAAAAAAACAGTGGCTACAAAACACCAAAAGGATGCAGTAGTTCAGGGAAGCCACCCATCTTCACCTCCAGCAAAGCCAGAGCCACAAGCCAAGCCAGTTAAAGCGGAAGCTAGTCTCGCTGAATCACTACCAGATTTAATGGTAATATGGTTAGTCATTTAATTTCTTGATTTATGTTCTTGGATCCATGGTTAGTGACTGTTCTTGGATCCATGGTTAGTGATTGTTCTTTATTTGATTTCTTGATTTATGTTCTTGGATTCATGGTTAGTGGTTGTTCTTGATTTATGTTCTTGGATCCATGTTTAGTGAATGTTCTTTACTTGCATTAAATTGTATATTTTACGGCATCACATTGTAAATTTTACTGCATTAAATTGTAAATTTTACTGCATTAAATTGTATAATTTACTTCATCACATTGTACATTCTACTGCATCACAATGTAAAATTTACTGCATGAAATTGTATATTTTATATACTGCATTAAATTGTAAATTTTATAGCATCGCAGTGTAAATTTTACTACATCAGTTTATTAGGTTACATATCCTTTTGCAGTTGTCTGATACTTAAGGACGTGTAGTGTATGTGAAGAGAAAGAAGGTTATAATTCCAAGACATGTTCATTGATATTGCCACCATAAAGAAAAGCAAGCAACCGGTAGAGCCGACAAGATCGACAAGAGTTGGGCTTAGAGGATGTATTCGTAATGATTAAAAGCATTATTTTATTATTTCATTTTAAGTTATGTATAGATATTAAAGCATTAATTCCAAGACAATTTTCTAGTTCTAAGATGTATAACATTCATTACCAAACATCAATATAATAGTATATCAGTGTCTCTCTGAATATACTTGGTATTTTTATGTTTTATGAATTATAGTTACTGCATTATCTTTAGTGTATTATGATGCAGTAAAATATACCTTTAGTGTATTACTAAAATCAATTCAATAGAATCTTGATGAAGTATCCTCATTATCTTTTCTATTCATCTTTAATGCATCATGGTGTTATTGTTTACTGCATCATGATGCAGTAAAATAACAATGTGAGATTTTTGCATTCTGATGCATTAGATTTATACCTTGTGATGCAGTTAATAACATTTTGATTTAATAGATTTATACATTGTTATGCAGTAAATTTATAACATTGTGATGCAATAGATTTATATATTGTGATGCAGTAGATTATTCATTCTGATGCAATAGATAACATTGTGATGCACCAGATTTATACGTTGTGATGCACTAGAGATAAACATTATGATGCACCATGGTTTTACACTGTGATTCAGTCTTTAATACACTTTGATGTACTATTATCTTTAGTGAATCACATATAACAATCTAATGCATCATAATATCATGTCTAGTGCAACACTTTTGTTTAATTTTAGTGCATCACAGTGTCATATTAAGTGCATCACATTGCATGAATGTACTGCATTATAGTTTATATCAAGTGCATCACAATGTTAATATATCATGTTTGTGTTCTTTTTGTAGGTTGACCTTTGTAGGTCTAAGATGAAGGTTCAATGAAGCCATAATTCCAGGATTTGTAAACTGACATTTCCAGCATCAAAGAGACCATAGCAACAAGATGTGCATAAAATAGCTCATTTAAGAGTATCGAAGAGACCATAGCAACAGGATTTTGTTTGGAGTTTATGAGAAAATGACCAAGTGTGCCTAATTATGCTTGTAATGTGCTAGGATTTAAACTGTGATGCCCTAGGATGTAAATAGGCATGAGGTAACCTTAATTATGTTTAGCGTTTGTGAGAAAATGTGTGAGTGTGACTGATTATGCTTATGATGTGCTAGGATTTAAATTGTGATGCCGTAGGATGTATGAATAAGTAAATAGGCATAGATAGGGTTAATTGTATTTGTGGTTCTCATAAAATGAGTGAATGTGCCTGATTATGCTTTTAATATGCTAGGATTTGAATTGTGATACCTTAGGATGCATGAAGAAGTAAATAGGCATGAGTTAGGGTTAATTGTGTTTACCGTTTGTTATAAATGTAAAAGTGTGTTTGATTATGCTTATGATGTGCTAGGATTTGAATCGTGATGCCCTTGGACGCATGAAGAAATAAATAGGAAAGAGTTTGTGTTAATTGTGTTTGGCGATTGTCATAAAATGTATGAGAGTCTGATTATGCTTGTAATGTGTTAGGATTTGAATTGTGATGCCATAGGATGCATGAAGATGTAAATAGACATGAGTTAGTGGTAATTATGTGTGGCGTTTATCCGAAAATGAGTGATTGTGCTTGATTATGCATGTGATGTGCTAGAATTTAAACTTTGATGGCCTAGGATGCATGAAGATGTAAATAGGCATGAAGAAGTGGTAATTGAAATTTTTATATGCTTATAAAAGTTTTCATGTATTTATAAACAGCCGCCTCATATGGTTGAAAACAAAAAGGAGGTGATACAAGAAAGAAGAAGAGTTTTTAATGATAATATTGAATATATTTTGAAGAAGGCAAAGAAGAAAAATTCTTTATCACACATTTCAAAACAAATAAACAGTCTCATTTATATTTTATTATCTCTTTCTTTATCTATAATTACATAAAAAATTCTAAAATTTTTAAAACATATCTTTTTCATATCTTCTTCATATGTTCTAGCTTGGAATCTTTCCTTTAGACTGGGAGATCTGATTTGAGATCCAAAATTTATTCAAAGTCACTATCTTCCATTCCGAGGGAAACATTTCAAGCTATAAACACAAGAAGTAACTCTTTAATACTAGAAACATAAGAGTTTGGATCGAAACTCTTTATCAGCTCAAACACACAAGTGTCTCCCACAATATGATCTTTATTAAAATATAATTTCATTTTTGTTTCACAACATTTGTGTTTTGGGTGACCTTGTGTGTTTGAGAATTTGGTTATGTAGACAGATACATGAGTTTCAAAAATAAAACAATTGGTTATGTAGATCAGTATGCAATATTACAGGTTAGATGTAGTGCATCAATGTAGTTCTTTCTACTGCATTATAGTATTAATGCATTAACTCTAGTGCATCACTGTATTTATTTGTACCGCATTATAGTATTAAGTTAACAGAATCTTATATTTTTTCACAGATAATTTCATTTATCCATAACCTTGAATGTATAAAGCACCCAAAAGTAGATGCGTTTTTTCGACCATTCCAAAAATATTGCGGATGCCTTAGAGGACAACCTACAACGATGTTGACTGTGGATTATTTGTAATGAGGCACATGGAAATGTATAATGACAGTGGTATATGGTTAAATAACATGAAGAATGAAAAAGCAGGTCAAAAATCACCCAAAAGTAGATGCATTTTATCCATTACCTTGAATGTATAAAGCACCCAAAAGTAGATGCATTTTTTTTGGCCATTCTAAAAATATTGCGGATGCCTTAGAGGACAACCTACAACGTTGTTGACTGTGGATTATTTGTAATGAGGCACATGGAAATGTATAATGGCGCGGGTAATATGTTAAATAACAGAAGAATGAAAAAACAGGTCAAAAATCCCAGATAAATTTCTTTCGCGCAAAGTACTTGGCAAAGATTCCGCTATTACCTTATAATATGAGTAAGAATGAATTACTCAAAGAAGCAAACGAAGAGTGGAAGAAGCAACAAAAGAAGTCAAAGACCGTAACAAACATGGATGTGAAAGTGAATAAGAATTTGATGAAAAAGTTCAATGAAACTTGTGAAACTATAATGTACTAGAAATAAAAGTATAATGCAGTAGGAATATATCTGCAATCCCACTAAAAACAAAGCAACTTTTGCATTTACAATTGAAATGTTGTTAAAAGTGAAAAAATAATAAAAAAACTATTCAAAGAATTTATTTTGGAGTACTTGATCTCAACCCAGATCTTTTAGGCTGAGAAGCTTGTTGCTTTGGAGCAGTTTTTTCCTTTGGAGCAACTTGTACCTTGGGCTTCTTGGATGCACCTCATTTGTACAAGTTCTTTTGTTGTATCCTTCCTTACCTCCACACACACTACAAGTCCTCCCCCCCCCCCCCCCCACCCCCCCGTTGTGTGTTGTGCCCCCCCCCCCCCCCCCGGGTTTGTGGTGTAAAAAAAAAAACACAACAAAAAAACACCACCACAACAACCCCCACAAAACCCCCCCCCCCCCACCCCCCCCCCCCCCCCCCCCCCCCCCCCCCTCTTGGCTAGTTCTTCAGCTGTCACTGCAACTACAGGCTTCATTCTTGAAAAGCAACCCATACCTTTAACTTTGCTAAGATTTGGATTTCCAATAAGTACATTGTCAGGCTCATCGACACCAAGCATAGCACTCATTACAGCTTTGCTACTCACTTTCAGAACCGTTGGTACATTAATTTCTACTTGATTCAGCAACTCTTTCATCTTGTCTTTGTATATATGCAACTTGTCCAAGTCATGTACCAAACGATCAATAGTAGATTCAAAAATCTGATAAAGCTCTAAGACTTCACTGTATACTACATCTGATGCACCAGTGATTCTACGACGACCAAAACTTGAAGGCTTCACATTCTTTAACCACCGTTTATGTACGTAGTTTTTTGGAAACTCCTTCACATTATTCATCCTTAAAACATAAAACGCGTGACGACATAAAAGCCCATAAGCCTCGTAACGATTACAGCTACAATGAAGCTTCACCTCAGACTTGCAAAAATTAACCTAGAAACAAAAAAGTATTAGAAATGCAATATATACTCTACTGTAATGCACTAAACTTATAAAATATAAAGCAGTAAGATATTTATATCTAAAATGCAATAGAATATAAGCTATAATGCAGTAGGATGTAAACTATAATGGAGTAGGATGTCAACATAAAACATTCTTAAGAACACCAACTAAGCTATAGAATACTGCATTATAGCTAATGCAGTAGAATATAAGTTTATGATGCACTACATCTACTGCATTATAGTTTATAAATAACTGCATTAAGCATAAAAATAACAGTCATAAACTTTTTTCTCATGAAAACAAACTTGGACTAACCATAACATTAAGCACACAGTTACCTGAATACACTGTGAGTGTAATAAGCATACACTTCCCTGGCACCTTCTTTATGTAGTAAAGATGTACCTTTAGAAATGGTTTCTGAAAATAACACATAACATTCATGTTATAACGATCAAAGTAGAGTGATTATTTAGGCACTATCAATTAAATAATAATGTACAAGATTTTGAGAAAATATTCTTTAGAAACGTAGTAGGTAGTGAAAGATAGGTAGCAGGAACGTGATACTTGATTTTATATACTTTGTTCACATTTTAAATGACTCACCGACAGTGTCAATCATATCATCCACCATCACTGCAACCTTTCCTTTAACATCACCATTCAGATTCATTACCTGAAAGTACATGTTGGGTGTTTGGATATGATCACATTAAAGCACTTTGGCATGTAAATAGATACAGACCAATATAATTTTACCTCAGCTACATTGTGTCCGTTACGCCTTTTGTCAACAATCGCCAAAGGGGCATCAGATAACTTTTTGGCAAAAACAAGTGCTCTAGCAACTCCACCAACATCAGGCGAGACCACTACTAAATCATTGGAGCAAATTAACTTGCTGGTAAGATAATCAAGAATAACATGCTTGTGGAACAAAATGAAACCGGTCATTGTGAGCCAAAAAACACAAAGAACTTCTAAGAAAGTCAAGATGTGAAATTAATTACTTGACAGTACTCGTGGTCCACTGGAATATTAAAGTAACCCATTGACTGCCCAGAATAAAGATCATAAGCAAGATCACGAGATCTGCACCTGCTGCTGTTATGAGTCTGAACTAATGAGGAAACATTTTAGCCGAACATAAACACTTACATATATACTATTTAAGAATATTTTAGGTCACCTTTCTATCAGCTCTAGCATATCCAAAGTAAAGGATAACTGCGGTGATGTTCTTCGCTGATGATATTCGATAAGCATAAATTGTTATTAAAAGCTCCATGATATTCTCATTTGCGGGAGGTCCAGTGGGTTGCACCAGATACACATCACAGCCTCTTACACTCTCTTATAGCTGAACGTAGATTTCACCATCCGCAAACCGCTTAATCTTAATCCTTCCAAGATCAAGACCCATGTAACTCGCAATTTCCTAAAAAGCAAAATGAAGTTAACAAACACGAAGACAGGGCTACAAAAAAAGGTTCACAGAAAGCAATGAACATGAAAAAGGAAAAAATTAACCTTAGGCAGAGTATATGTTTATGCAAATTATGATAATATTGATCTTGCAACTAATAGGGAAAACGAGTGTAACAAAACAAAAGCCAATTCAGTCTTCTGGATAGAGATCCATAGAACCAAAGTATAAGTATTTCATCTTTAAGACCATCTAATGTTTGTGAAATACTAAGAGTCCTGCTGAGTTTGTGCATAAGCTGAGAAATATAAAGATTTTAAACAACCAAGAATCTGTGCTAAACATACAAATAATGCAGCTATAAATTGATGGATATTTGATTAATAAACCTCATAATGTCCCATCCTTTTTGACAGAAAGAATCTGTGCTAAACATACAAATAATGCAGCTATAAATTATGTTAGATGCAGAGTAGCAAATTCTATCAAACTAGCAAACTTAATGACAAAAAGCTAAGAAATAAATGACTCATGTCCCAAAATATGACAAAAATCATTATAATTTGTTGTTTCATCTTACACTAACTGAATGTTGTTTTAGAATTATATTTTAGAGTTTTAATAGCCTAAAATTTGAAGAGCATTGCAAAACTTAACTCTACCTAAACAACTATAATAAACAGATCAACAAGCCCCACTGAAAACTGATATTGTTAGGGGATATAATGTACTTGATAACGCAATTCATGCCATCTAAACAATGAAGCCTAATAAACACGACATAGGATACAGGACATGTGCACAGAGGGGAGACTTTCTAAAATTCAAGAACAAAATTACCACAAAAGCAACAAGAAAAACCTGACCTGTGAATAGAAAAATCAGAGTCCATAGACGTTCTATCAAGTCTAGTCATGCTCTGCTCAAGAGCACAGCGTACTTTAGAGTTGTCTTCCTCTAACTTATTGACTATTCCTTTTCCTTCTACAAATAGTCTTTCAGCATGTGAAACTTTCTCCAAAGCTTCCTCCCTTTCCTGCTTTGTTGGTGCGTCCTGGGCAAATAAGAGGATTAGATTTAACCCATATCATTTTGTACTACTAAGCTATTTAGTGAACAGCAGTATGAACGAAGAACATAATGCATCAGTTAATGAATAGCAGTTCCCTTCTAGTTTTATTTCAGTTAAATATTTCTAACATTAACAAACCATAGGTTCTTAGGGAAAAATAAAAATATGCTAGCCGTGAAAGCAAGGACGTACATAAACAGTTTGCAGTTACATTTCATAATTGACATTCACATTCTATTAACGGCAGAGTTATACGACATTATCTTAGTTGTTCATGGCTACATATTCAAACCTTATTTTATCTTATGTTCACAGAATTCATTCAAAATTATCATTCTAATCATTATCGCTGAGCTCTGGTGTCTCTGCTCATATATATAGGAGCCAGGACCAAACACATCCCGTATCTTAACCAATTTAGTAACATTGTTTATTTCACAGTAAAGTTTAATACATATATGGCAGCAAAATGCATTTTTTTATTTCACATTAAAGTTCATTAACAGTTTCGACACAAAACCAAGTCAATGCAAGGAAGTCGTCAAACTGCCATTGTTGAATACTGTCAGCAGAAGAACCTCTAGAAAATGGCAGCTTAGGAGGTTCAAAATCACCATCTTATGCACCTTGGATAGGCATAAGTTTGTTGACTTAACTTGTTGAGACTCGAACATTTCTTGCTGGCACAGAATGTGATTTTTCTTGTTTAGGAAGCTTTTCACTAGAATTTGATTTCCTAGTAGATGATGATGAACCATGGTCTGCAACTTCAAGCCCTACTTTCACTCCTGTAAGCAGAAACCTTTGATGGGCTAAAACTAGCAGATTGACTGTGTACGGCAAGATCACATTTTTGGCACAGTAAGGCTCTGTCTTCCAGAAAAAAGAAGTAGCTTTCTTTCATAATTGGATAACTATTTAGCTATAGACACCAATAGGCGAACAAAGCACAATATAACGGTATATGTGTTAAGCTAATCATTCTTCTTTAGTCTACCACTTATCTTAAAGAGAAATTAACTGCAAGAGACAAAATTGATAGGACTTTGCATGTATAATACCAGCTTTTTAGACCTTTGAATTTGGACTTTTAGTTCGCATATAAACAGGCAAGGAGGCCGCAGGTCTAAGAGAAACATGCCACCTCAACTAAGAAAAGGATTATTTAAAACAATTTGATTCATGTGCTCCTTGTTAAAAGTTAGGAGGGCCAAGTATATGTTTTACATGTCTGATTTTGGTGAAATTTTAGATACTTGGTCAGTTCTTTTAGTAGGTGCAAAATTTTGAATACTTAGGTCAGTTCTTATTAGCAGTTAGTGCATCACAATCCAAAACAAGGTGCATCGTTCATAAAATTGAGCATACAAACACATTTTTGCACAAAATACAACCTATACATAGCCTCTATTTCACCTTTATACACAACAATTTATCATTATATGCAATAACTGAGTACCTGCTGCATCCTAGATAAAAATCAAGTGCATTGCACATACAACAATGCATACAAACACATTTATGCACACAATTCAACCTACTCTTAACCTACTGCATTACAATTGAAAATAAACTGCATCATACATAAAATTAACCATACAAACACATTTACGCACATAACGCGGCCTACACTTAACCTAATTCACCATTATACGTGACAATTAAACATACAATCAACTATACACACACATTTACGCACATAACGCGACATACACTTAGCCTAATTCATCCGTTTACATGACAACTCATCACCTATTCACCACATTACAAAATCAAGTGGATCAGACTCACAATCAACCATAAAACACTAGTACAAAAAGTGGATTTGGTCACACATGGGCAAAATGGAACGGCCACACATTCACATATTTATGTGACCAA
>BQNB010210249.1:0-10282 GCA_026074375.1 Tanacetum coccineum
TTAGGCATTATTTCTATCAACATACATGTTTTTATATAACTTTTTATGCACGTTATTATACACGTTTTATACACACATTTTTATACACACATTTTTATACACATTTTTATAAACGTTTTTATACACACATTTTTATACACGTTTTTATAGACACATTTTTATACACGTTATTATACACATTTTTATACACGTTTTTATACACACTTTTTATGCTCGTTTTTATACCGTGTATAAAACCATATATGAAACCATGTACAAAACGATATATAAAAATTTGTATAAAAATGTGTGTATAAAAATGTATATAAAATCATGTATAAAAACGTGCATAAAACTGTGTATAAAAATGTTTGTATAAAAACGTGTAGAAAACAATGTATAAAAATGTGTGTATAAAAACGTGTATAAAATTATGTATAAAAATGTGTGTATAAAAACGTGTATAACACCGTGTATAAAACCATATAAAACTATGTATAAAAATGTTTATAAAACGTGTATAAAACAATGTATAAAAATGTGTGTAAAAACGTATATAAAAACTTGTATAAAAATGTGTTTATAAAAACGTGTATAAAATCATGTATAAAAAACATGCATAATTTTTTTTTAAAATTGTTAACATTCGTTAGCTAAAAGACTAACGTTTCTAATATTCATCGGCTAATGGACTAACGTTACAAATAAAAGAGTGTCAACCAGTTAGAAAGAAAAGATGTACAAGTTGCAGGTCAAAAAAGTTAACGTAACACTAGGTAATATGACAGATATATTTTAAAGCTCACCCAGCAAAATGAGTTATCTAAAATAATACATAGAATCTTTTTAGCTTTTACTTTAAAAATCAGTGTTAGCATTTTGCAACCAACTAAAGAGGCCGGTAACATCAAAATAAATTTGCCTCCTTTGACAACCGACACTTAGATCTTCCCCCGACTCCCTCAAAGTTTTTCCTTCAAACAAAATAAATTTAAAGTTCCGCACCCGACGTTAAATCAACAAAAGTATTTAAAACAAACAAACTTTTAATTTTTTGTTTTGAAAATGATCAAAAGAAATTTTTTTTTATTTTTTTTCAAACCTTAAACATTTTTTTAATAAAAATGGGAACAAAACATTTTTTAAAATTATATACAAAAAACATTTTTTGTAAATTTATAAGAAAAATTTTTTATGTCAAAATAATTATTTTTGAATTTTTCCCAAATTTTTTTCTACCTATAAACGGCCTTAGAAAAGTTTTCACAAAAGAAAAACATTTCCCCCACAAAAAACTAAAAAAAATGAGCGGTCGAAAAAAGGGCCGGCCGGCCCCCCTCCTTATTTTAATTTACGGGGGAACCGCCCCCAATAAATTTAAACGGGGGACCCGCCCAAATAAAAAAATTAATAATTTTTTTGCCTATAAATTATGAACTTTTTTCCCATAGATTTTTTTCCAACCTCTTTTGCACCAAAGGTTTTTCTTCAGATCCATTAAAACCTCTTTTTCAAACACTTTTACCCCTTTTGATTCCCACCTTTAACTTAATTATAAAAGTTTTTGTATGTTAAAATTGGATTTCCCAAATCATCCATTCCATTGAAGTGCAAAAGAAAGAAACTTTCCGTTAAATAAATTAAGATTAGAAGGTTTTTTAAGGCTAAGTTTAGGGCATTTTCCCGTGGAACACTGTCCCCCCTTAAGACATTCACAATGTAAGACCCGAGTTCATGTATTCCAAAACTAACTTTGTTGTAATTGCCTTGAATCATGGTGAGCATGTGTGTGGGTATTTGTAAAGTTTTGTAGAATTTCGTGGTGATTCTCTACCAATCGTGTTTAATATTTTTTTGTGATATAGTAGTGTGGTGAAGTGGAGTTTTTTGTAAGCTGTGAAGTTTGATAGAAGTTCCAATGACTGTTTTGTGAAGTTCGTGAACAAGTCGTGAAGTCCCCCCGCTGTTGTGATAGATTTGGGTTCTAGCTTAAGATTAAAACCTCGTGACATTTTTTAGCTTTGTTTCGTAAAAGCGGTTGTAAAGTAACGTTGTGTACGGTTTTTTTTTCTCCCCGCTTTCAAAAGTGAGCTTTGTTGACTAAGTGAAGTAACTCTCCAGTTGGGTTAATATCGGGGAGTGGAGTTAAGGGCCGAAGAATTAGTCCTTCGTGACCGATACCACTAATAAACCAGTCGTGTATTGTTTATTTGTATTGTTTTTGTAAAATCGAATGTAATTAAAATGTAGTTATAAAGCTCCGTAATGAACACATCCATCATTAATTGTTATTCCAAACGCTTGGATTCCGGTAAATTTTCAATAACGTAAAACATTCTTTTAAATGTTTTTATAATGGAAAAGCGTATTTTCCCCCCCCTCCCTTCCCCCCTCCCCCCCCCCCCCCCCCCCCCCCCCCCCCTTCCCCCGATTTTTCCCCACTGTTAACACTAGGTAATATGACATATATTTTAAAGAGCCCCTCACCCTGCAAAAATGAGGTTTATCCCTAAAAAAATATTATAAGAATCTTTTTAGCTTTTACTTTAAAAATTAAGTGTTTGCAATTTTTGCAACCAACTAAAGATGGCCGTGTAAACCTTCCCTTTCCCGTATGTGTTAAAGCCAAGTTTAAACGCTTTTTTTTCAAGCTTTTTTTTCCATCCAAAGAAAATGTTTTCACCATCATAGGATATTAAGCAAACAAAAAGAAAAACACCTCCCCTTTAATCTTACCATAGTACACCTAAGTCCCCCTTGAATCAGCAAGCATTTTTATATTACTAAACAAAATGTATTTCAACTTACAACTTTGTTCCCTATAAGAAATTAACTATAACCCAAAGATGGAAAAAAAAAATTAAATTTTTGGGGCTTTAACCAAAACAATAAAAGGGAAACGGAGAAAAAAGGGGGAGTTCATTGGGTGGAAAAAATATGGCCATACAAATAAAATGAAGCAATACACTGTATTGTTTTTTTTTATTGAAATAAATGGTTGTTATAATCAAAATACAAGGTAGAAAATCCAAAATAAATTGTTATTCTAATGATTTTTTTTTTTCCCGTTTTGTTTTTTGACCGTAATTAAAACCCTCGATATGTAAACTAGACCTGATTTTCCGCAACCTACTCTCATATTTTTTTACCTTGTAAACCATGTTTTTCAGGAAATGTTTGAATAACCCCTAACGACTTTAGGATTTTTTCGTTATGTTTATTTTTTTTTTAGGTTTTTACCTGTTTTTTTTATTTTACAAACCATGTTCCTGCAGTAAATAAAGAGATAACATCCTAAAAGTTCTTTCATCTGCATGAAAAAAGACCCGTTGTTTTGTTTTTTTTTGTTCCTTAATTAAGTACTCCATTCATTTTTCCCGTTTTTTCCTTTATCTTTTTATCGGTCCCCCCCCCTGTTTTTTTTTTTTTTTTACCGTATTTTTTTGGTCCAGTTTTTATTTGTTACGTTTTTTTTGTCCAGTTTTATTTTTTTGTTTTAGTTTATTTTCGTCCGGTATTTGTTATGTTTTCGTCAATTTTATACGTTTTTTTTCCGTCTTGATTTTTTTTTTTTACGTTTTTCCGACCCCAATAATTATTTACGTTTTTTTTGTCAGTTTTTTTATTTTTTACGTTACGTTTTTTTTTTCTTTTAGTTTTTATTTTTTACGTTACGTCAGTTTTTTTTTTTAAACGATATTGCGTTTCTCTTTTTTTTTTTTTTACGTTTTTGCGTAAGTTTTCTTTACGTTTTTTCCCCGGTCCCTGGTTTTTTATTATTTTTTACGTTTTTTTTTCGTTTCAGTTTTATTTTTACGTTTTTTTCATCTATTTTTTTACGTTCTCGTCTGTTTTTTTACGTTCTCGTCACTATTTTTACGTTTTCGTCAGTTTTTTTTTTTACGTTTTCAGTCCAGTTTTTATTTTAGACGTTTTTTTTTTGAGTGTCAGTTTTTTTATTACGTTTTTTTTTGCCTTTAGTTTTTTTTTTTTATGTTTGCGTCAGTTTTTTTTTTAACGTTTTGTGTTCAATTTTTTTTACGTTGTGGCCGTCCCGTTTTTTTACGTTTTCGTCCCTAATTTTTTTTTTTACGTTTTTTCCCCGTTCCCTGTTTTTTTTTTTATTTAGGTTTTTTCGTTCAGCTTTTTTTAACGTTTTGCGTCAGTTTTTTTTTACCGTTTTGGCTTTCCGGTTTTTTTTTTTTTTTTTACGTTTTTTCATCTAATTATTTTTTTTTTATGTTTTTTCGTTCCTGTTTTTTTTTACTTTTTTTTTTCCGTCCCCCCAAGTTTTTTTTTAACGTTTTGCGTCAGTTTTTTTTTACTTTTTTCGTCAGTTTTTTTTTTTTAACGTTTTTTGGTCAGTTTTTTTTTATTTTTTTTATACGTTTTGTCCGTTCCCAAATTTTTTTTTTTTACTTTTTCGTTCCAGTTTTTTTATTTTTTACGTTTTTTTCGTCCAGTTTTTTTTTTAACGTTTTTTCCGCGTCAGTTTTTTTTTTACGTTTTTATCCGTTAAGTTTTTTTATATACGTGTTTTTTTGTTCAAGTTTTTTTTTTGTTTTTTACGTTTTCGGGCATTTTTTTTTTTTACGTTTTTTTGGGGGTCCATTATTTTTTTTAATAAAAACGTTTTTTTCGTTTTCCTTTTTTTTTTATTTTACGTTTTTTTTTTTTTCGGCTTGTTTTTTTTTACGTTATGTTCTTTACTTTTTTTTTACGTACGAAAACCTTGAAAAAAACGGAGGAAAAAACTTGGCTAAAAACGTAAAAAAAAAATGGGTAGGAAAAACGTAAAAAAAGGTCAGACCGGCAAACCCGTAAAAAAGACGGTAACCCAAACGTAAAAAGAAGGCGGAAACACCTAGAAATAAACGTACGAAAAAAACAATAAAAAAAAACGCCGAAAGAATTTTTAAAAAACAGGCAAAAGCCGTTTAAAAAAAAAAACAGACGAAAATTGTACAAAATAACGGAACCCGAAAACGTAAAAATAACTACAAAGAACGTAAAAAATTACAGAAAGAAAAAACAAAAAAAAGCAGAACGAAACCTTAAAAAACAGACGATAAACGTACAAAACAGGACGAAAAAAAAAACAAAGTAGTTTAAAAAAACAGAACAAAGAAACCGTAAAAAACAATAATAAAAAAAAACTGACGAAAAAACGTAAAAAAAACAGACCCATAACCGTAAAAAAAAAACTGACGAATAACGTAAAAAAAACCTAACGAAAACTAAAAAAACGGACGAAAACCGACAAAAAACGACGGAAAACGGTAAAAATAAGCTGATAGAAAGCCGTAAAATAATTTTGACGAAAAACGTAAAAAACCAGACGAAAAACGTAAAAAAAAACTGACGAAAACGTAAAAAAAATGACGAAAAACCGTTAAAAAGAACCACTGATGAAAAAACCCGTAAAAACCACTGACGAAAAACCGTAAAAACATTGGAACGAAAAAACTAAAAATAAACTGACCGAAACATAAAAAACCTGACGAAAACCCTCGTACAAAAAAAGTTACAAAATCCGTAAAATAACTGATGAAGAACGTAAAAAAAATTATTATTATATGCGTAGAAAAAACGAAAAAAAAAACGTAGAAAAATCGGTAGAAAACGGAATAAAATGGAATTGAAAAACTTAAAAAAAGAAATAATAAAGACGTTTGAAAACGTATAAAACCCCCCAGACAAATGCCTAAAATGAGATTAATTTAATTAATTGTTTTAAAAAAGAAGTGATAAAAAGAAGAAGAATTGTAAGTGAAGATTGAAAAAAAAATTTTTTGTCTGAATTTTTTGAAGAGGTAATAGAATTGAATTTTTAAACCCACTTTATCTCTACAAAAAAACAAACTAAAAAAAAACGTCCTGAGAGAAACTGCAACATAAGTGGTGAAAAGAGGTTAAAGAAGTTATATTTGGAAAAAGAAACCAGCCAAAAAAAGCCTTAGACTTAATTTACCTCGTAAACAGGGTTTTTCCAAATTTTTTTTAAAACAATACGAAAAAGTGGGCGGGGAAAAAAGATAAACAAAGGAACCAAATAACTTGCAAGACCAATCCAAAGTTTTCCGAAGAAGCCTTAGAGTTAAAAAGGGAGTAAAGTGAAGGTTTTTTACCTCCTTAATTTTGGTCCCCACTGGCATGCCGACCATCCCAGCCGTCACCACCATTTTCACAACACAACCACACAAAAAAACACCCATTTCACTCCACTCAATGAACCATTTTTCTCTCTCCTCCTTACATTTTGGGCCCCAACTTTTTTTACTCCACATTTTATTTTTAAATTTTTTTTTTTCCATTTTTTTCCCAGTTTTTTCCACACAAAATTTTAAAACTTCCTTTTCATAAAAATAAAAAATTACAAATAACGAAAAAAATAAAAAAAAATACAATAAGAAAAAATAAAAAAAAAAAACAATAACGAAAAAATAAAAATAACAATACAAATATTAAAAATAAACTACAAAGAAAAAATAACGAATTTATTTCGCCATTAATTTGTGCTTAGAGTTTTTGTTTTTTTATTTTAATAATTTTGTCTTTCTTTTGGTTTTCAGGCAAAAGAGTCGGCATCCCAATCGTGAGAAACCTTCAACCCTCGTTTAGCTCCCGTTGCCACTTGTTTTTTCTTCTTAAACTTTCTTTTGCCTCGTAACGGCCGATTTTACCGGCTTTTTGGATCTTTTCTGGCATAATTCCGTCGTTTAAAACGTCCCCCCTTCATAGAACCCCCGAACCAACTAACCTCCGCGGCTCTCCTCCCAGTTTTGTTTTTTCGATTTTTTGTCCTTTTTTGGTGGGTCCCCCCACTCCGTTTTACCGGAGGTCCGAAGGCCGAGCACTAGGGAACCGAATATTTCCGTGGTGGGGATCCTCCGAGTTAAAAGTGACTGCCGCTGCGTTCCCCCATATTTGGTGTTTTTTTTTTGAGCACCCTCCACGCCCGTGTTCGTAAGCCAAATTTTTTCCCCCCCTTATTAACAAGCCCCGTATCATTTCCGGGCCCTTCGCAACTTCCCAAAACATCCCCCACCGTCCATTTTTTTTCAAATCGCTTTTTACGAGTTATTTTGTTATTCCTTTGTAAATAAGCGTGAAACTTTTTTGACAATCGGATGCATATCCGATTCCATTTCCCCCATTAATTTCATATTTCTTGTTACAGAAAACGCCCATTGGTTACTTTTTTGTTTGAAAAATCGTCATGAAAATCCTTGCCCCCAAAAACAGTTCCTTTTCGTTTTCGGTCCATATTCCCCCGAATAACCATTGTTATCCTCAGGAAACTCCCCGACCCAAAACCTTCCGCATCAATAAACATCCCCTCCTCGTCCCTCGTTGGTTTCCCAAACCGCAAAACCAAAGTTTTTGAGTCGGAGCTGTCCCATCGTCCATCCACAATGATCCTTTCTTTCGTCTTTCGATGTTGTTTTCGTCCGTCCGCGGACAAATCAACCGCGGAAAAGGATGGATTTTTTTTTTTTTTGCCCATACGCTTTTTTCCCTTTTTCGACGGGTTTTTTTATTTTTTTTTTTTTTTCTTTTGGTGTGGTTGGTTTGTGGGTTAACCCTTGAATTTTGTGTTTTTCCGGTGGGGACATTTTGGGTTTTTTTGGAAACATTTTTGAAATTGAGTTTGGTTTGAAAGTTTTTTTTGTCGCTTCGTTGAAACCGCTTTGTTTGTTTAGTAGAAAGTTAAAGATTTTTGTTTTCCCCCCCGGTGTCCCCATTTTGGGTGAAAGTAATTGTGAAAGCACATAAAGGAATTTGGGCCCGATTAGGGGAATTGGAAGGAGCTTTTCCCGATAGATGTTTTTTTTTGTTGAAGATTGTCGTCGACGACGGTTCTTCGAGGAAGGAACGATTGATTCGAGTTTTAGTTGGGCCAAGGAGCTTGCGATGAAGTTTGAGAAATAGGAAAACCCGTCCCCCATTTTTTGTGAATTCGAGACATTTTTTTTATTAATTGTGGGTAGAAAGAATTGTAATATGAAATTGTATTTGTGTGTGTTTAAAATGATAAAAGTTGTTTGATTATAATATATAATATTTTAAAAATTAATTTTTTTTAAAAAAAAAAGTTTTTTTTTTTTTTTTTTAAAGAATAAATGTTGTTATAATCAAATACAAGTTGAATCAAAATAATTTGTATCTAATGATTTTTTTCGTTTTGACCGTATTTAACTCGATAAGTAACTAGACATTGATTCGCAACCACTCATATTTACTTGTAACATGTTCAGATGTTGAAACTACGAACTTAGACTTATTCACTCGTAACTACGAAAGTGGCGGGAAAAGATAACAAAGGAACCAAATAACTTGCAAGACATCAAAAGTTTCCGAAGAGCTTAGAGCCTCTTAATTTTGGTTTTGAAAGTGTGTATATGTTGCTTAATTACCCGATATCAACTTGGTAGCTCCAATAGCAAATTTCATTTTTCTCCAGGTATAAAACCCTTAACCAAAAATAATGTTGCTTATATATGCTATCCAAAGTCGGACATTCAGCCGGTTTTAATTAATTTCGAGTCTTGTTAAGTTTGGTTTATCAGACTTCTAGCATTTTATGCTTTATCGGCAAAATATAAATTATACTCTTTACAGAAATTATAAGAGGCACAAACGAGATATTAAAGAATAAATATTGGGTTACAAGAAACAGGTTCTATTCTTTCGTATATAAATATAAAGTTAAACAAGGCCTAAAGTTTTTTCGGTCCAGTTAACCCTTCATAACCTTCAATGAAGACGAGGAATTTATGGTCTAAGAGCGTCGTCCTACAGCTCTACCACAAAGAAGGGCATTTGAAGGAATGTCATACTCGTTTGCAAGACTAAGAACAGGGTTATAAACTCTGAGGTAGAATTGTTGACCGAGGTATTGTCGTTCCCACAATGCAGACCTTAGGTTCCACATACCTTGGTTGTCCAAAGATACATAAATCACACTCCATGAGTTCGGGTACACCTATACAACACACATAAATATTAACTTTTTGTTCAAACTTCAAACTTCTTGCAAAATGTAGTATTATTTTTTCTTTTTTTACAGGAACAATGGTTTACCTGCACAGTGTGTCTTGTTAGGGCATCAACTAAATTGTAGCTCTTTCGACTTGCTTGATTCCACTGCCCTGATCCGTACCTGCATTTGTTGCCATGACCCGGTTTAGAAACTTTTAAATCACAATGGTAAGGGTATATGAAACACAACCGTGTATGGTGTATGCATAAAATACTTACCCGACAGCCCAGAAATCATAGCCATCAAGATGCCATGACTGCACAGTGTTTTCATTGTTTTGGAACACGATCTCAAGGAAATCGTGAAGTGAGGCTTGCATAACAGATGTAGCCAACTTTGGGGTAGCACCGTTTGGGGAAGCTTGAATGATGTTTGTAGAATAAACACCTGGGATGTTAAAGTGATCTGCTAGCTTCAAGGGGGTATCCGCATTAATGTAAGATACACCATTCACAGCGTAACGTTTCTTGCCATTAATTAGGTTTGCTGAGTTACTTAACACGATTGTTCTCGTGGGTGTGATTGTTCCGTAATGGAATGAACCTTGTGGGTTTGGTCTGGCAGCATTCGATGTCAAGTTCCATCTAAACACACACAAACCAGATAATCAACATGAGAAACAATTTACATCCCAGCTTTTTATAAGAGGTTATATGAAACTTTATATAAAGATTTGGATTAGATGAACATGAGCTCATATAAATCTATTTGGGCCAGGGTTTGGGCTTCGCTAGTTAGCTTCTTAAGCCATAGGCCCAGCCCTGCATTAGAAGCTGAGCCAAATGGGCTAAAATGATATAATACAAAATTTTATACCTGTATGTTCTAGCTTGTTGCATAGACCAGTGAACTTGGTATGTTGGGCCAGCAGGGATCGGGCCAGAGACTCGTGTTTGGGAATTGGTGTAGTGCAATACAGAAACGGTTGTAAGGATTTTTCTTGTAAACCGTGTTGATGCAACAATGTAGTAGTCTTTGGGAGCTTGATCAAATGTAACTAGGACAGAAATTGATTGGCCAACATGCACATCTAGTGAATCGTATATGTTTTGAGCCACATTCGACCCTTCGACCTCAACTAGTTTCATTTTGTGTCCCTGAATCCTAAAGTTGAAAGAGGTTGACAAACCCACGTTTGATATTCTGAACATGTAAGTTTTACCTGATAAAAATTCGAATAAACATGTTACTACAGGAGTAGTGCCTTTGACTTTTAATGTCAAACAACATACAGCCAAATTGTCACCAAATTTCAAACAA